>JAUOBT010033775.1:0-12104 GCA_032362145.1 Hypanus berthalutzae
TTGTTGTTTGCTATATCAGCTAATTTCATATTATTTTGGATGCCCTATGTAGCTCGTTCCCTGAAATGGCAACCGCAGAACTACTTTTATCAGGACAGATATTTGAGTTCCCCAGTATATCTACTACAACAATTTGGGTACATGTTCCAACTGCTCAGTGTGTGCACCAATACTTGTATCTATACACTGACACAGAGGAAATTCAGACAAGAACTGAAGAATGGAATCAAGTATCTGTTTACACTAAATGGACATCTGTGTAGATAACGCCCATGTCTAATTTCATTCAGCGGGGATTTCGCATATAACATTTTTAAAATGAGCAGCTTTGGCAAATCTTTTATAGGTTCAAATTAATATGTGCTTGGCAGTCCTTAAATCGCAAAATCCATGGAGGATTACACATGTCATAGTGTTAAGATAGGAGATGAGGAAATAAATGTTTCATTTGTTGAATTACTCCGCACTGTCGCAGAGACAAGGCAATCACAACGGCAGGAATGGCTCCTGGACACTCCAGGTGTCAGATGATTCAAAATGGACAGAATCGAGTAAAATGGAATGAATGGAGTGCCATTGAAACACAGAGAGAGAATGATGATATCAGAGCTGCAGAAAAGGAAGAAACGGTGGAGAGATTGTCTATTGATAGATTGTGAGTAGAACGCAGCAGCTGAGAGGGAGCCATCATTAGTTGGGTAGTATTCTGTTGAGACCACAAACCGTACTCCCTATCCCCTGCCCCCAAAAAAATACTTACACAGCGAGGAATTGTTCTGGAGATAAATCGGGCAAGTGCTATATTAACGACATGTTGTCACGGGCAACTCAAACCACTAAAATTCATTGGCATTTCTTCGCGTTAAACGTTTTAGATGTGACAGTATTTCTCAGTTGCGTCCAGAGATGCGTCCTGGCACAATGAGCGGTCGAGCGGACTAGAGAACAGTCTATCCTGGATCTAGTACCAGAAAATGACACTTATCAAGTGACAGATCTCTTCGTGGGTCAAACATCCCATATTTACTATAACCTTAAACCGGTATAAATGCAGACATTATAGAATGTATTTAGTTTGTGCTATTAGGTAGGAACTTGGGAGCAGCATTTGAGAAATAGTATGCTCCTTGAAATGCGCAACAGATTGTTCTTAGTGGATTCCTTGCATTGGGTTTCAGTACGGACTTGTCTCATTGAGGCGACGAACGAAGTGTACTGTAAATTAACGCTGGTTGATAAAAGATATAGAGCAGCCCGTCAAGAAGAAGAAACAAAGATACTTAAAGGTTAGCCAGTGCTATGGAAAGTCCCAATGTAAACAAGACGGAAAATAACAATGGACTTAGAAATGGACAATAGAAGGACCTGCAGAGTCGCATTAGATGCGTGAAGAACAGGGGAGTTATGAAATAGAGAATGGGACAAATCAGAGATAAAATCAGAGTATGGGACTGGAGTGTAAGCAGGCAGTGAAGGTCCTTAATGATACTTTGGTCTTTATTCACCAGTGTGCGGGACCTTAAAGAATGTGGATACACCGTTAAAAAATAAACAAACGAACAAACAGATATGCTTGGACATGGTAATTTTATGATTTAAACGCTGGAGATTTGTAAAACGTTAAAAGCTAATCGTTACCTGGTGATAGAAGGGATACAATTTGGAGAAAGCGGGCAAAGATACATCTGTGCTTTCGGACATGATATTTGCATCTTCATTGGCCACAGACATAGTACCAGAGGATTGGAGGAGGGGAAATGTATCTTTTTCTATATTCAAGAAATACAATAGGGATAGTCCTGAGATTTACCAGTGGTAGATGGCCAGTGATTCTTCCGTCAGTAATGGGAACGCTAATGAGGAGGATTGTTAGGGAGTGAATTTGTGAGTACTGTATCTGGAGAAACGTACCCTGCTTGTGAATAAGCGGCATGGTTTAGTGAGGGCAGTTCCTCCCTTATGAGCCTGAATGAATTGTTTGAAAAAGTAAAAAAAATATATTCAGGTGAATTCAGAACAGTTGACGTGGGATGTATAAATTTTGTAAAATATTTGACCTGCTTATGCATTGTAGGAACATTCAGAGGATCAGACGGCATTTCATCTTGGGAAACCTGGTTGCGTGCACTCAGAATTGGCTTATTAATAGAAGGAAGATTATATAGAGAGAATTCTGCCTGGCCAGTAGTGTAGCGCAAAGGAGGAATTAACTTTAGTTGAGTTTATGACTATGTCTCTATTCTGTTATTACAGTGCTCTGAGAGGCAGACTTTAATTTGACCATCCTACAGCACTTGGGTAATTTATTGAATTAGGGCTGACAATGTAAACAAAATGTTGAACTTTAGAATAAAACTGCAGGCTATATAATCTGAACACCCGTATATATATTACGGGACAGATGTTACAATAGCATCGAAACAATGTTTTCCATTAGAACCCTCAAAGTCAATATTTTAAAGCCTTCAGCAGCATTTTTGGTGTTCTCCAAATGAACTAACCCCCATGATGAGAATATCCAATATACCCGTATCCCGGTCTCTTTAACCATGATTCAATCCGATGTGAATCCTGCATCTCCCTCTGAAATCGATACCAAAACAGACAAATAAGATAGCAAAATCTAAATGTGAATGTAAGGCAGAATAAAAATCCAAGCTTGCACTTCTCTACCTTCAAAACCGTTGCAGGTAAGTGGCGTATACAGGATAAACAGTTAATTGCCAGAATGACGTTCCTCATCAAATATTCGGAAGTACAGGGGAAAGAAAGATGAGGTTGTTTGTAGCCCACAAACATTAACCCTTCATGTAATTTCGCAAAGAAACCCACTCTCTGAAATTCACTTCACTTCCTGGAAATTGATTACATTGAACAAAACAAACATTTTCAGGAACTCGCGTCCTGTTGCGAAACAGGGGGTTAATTAAAACATCTTGTCAATGGAAACCTAACGAACATACGACTGTCTTCCATTCATTTACGTACGAATTACCTCTCTTTATCTTTCAAGTGATCCCACAAATGTCGAGTGCTCTCGCAATAAATTATATTCTCAACGCATTCAGACTTTAAACTATAGTAGAAGATGACATATTTTATGTGTTGAAAAAGTTCCAAATAATTCATAATTCTAACCCTACAACTTTTAAGAAATACTTTCCAGTCTGAAGCAAGGGGAAGATGAAGGCTATGTTTCGTCCTCACCTTAACATTCAACGTATTTCAATTATGAAGTCACCACGTCACAAATCTTCCAATGAATTCGAAGTGTCTCACCTTTAATCTCTGAGGATAGGAATGAGATTAACTGAACGTTATGATAGATAGTATCTTGCTGAATAATCCCCATTAACACCGTTGAATTAATAAAGTGGGACATCACTGATAACTTTCCCAAACACCCCTACAATCCAGAACAATTGTGTTTACCGCCTTATTTATTCAGTTAAATTATATTCCTTTAATATAAAAGGAATATTAATATTAATTGCGATACCTCCCTTATAATTTCACAACTGCACTTTCTTATCCACATGCAATAACCATTCATTTTTCCGAATCCTCCATGTTCCACTACGTGTATGGAGAGAGGGATCAAACAGTAACAAAGATTTTCTAGATTCGTCGGTGCTGCGAGACAGTATATCTACACCAAATAGAATTGAAACTGCAGAGGTGAAAAGTCACTTGGGAGTCCTTGTGCAAGATACCAAAAGGTTAACCTGCAGGTTGAATCGGTTGTGAAGAAGGTGAATGTAATGTTGGCTTTCCTTTCCAGAGTTATAGAATATAAGAGCCGGGATGTGATATTGAGGTTCTATAAGGCACTCCTTAGACCACACGGAGTATTGTGTGCAGTTTTGGAGCCCTTCTTTTACTGTCATTGGAGAGGGTTCAGAGAAGATTCACAAGAATGATTCCAGGAATGAGGGCTACCGTATGAGGAGTCTGGCAGTTCTTGGGCTGTATTCCCTGTTCAGAAGAATGAGGGGGGATCTCATAGAAACATTCCAAATGTTCAAAGGCCCGAACTGATTACATACGGCAAAGTTATTTCTCATGGTACGGGATACCAGGGCACGACTTCAGGAGTGAAGGACGCCTTTTTAGAACTGTGATGCGGAGAAATTACTTCATTCAGAGGATGTTAAATATTTGGAATTTATTGCCATGACCGGCTGTGGAGGCCAAGTCATTGGGTGTAGTTAAGGCAGAGATTGATAGGTTATTGTTTAGCCGGGGCATCAAAGGGTATGGGGTGAAAGCAGGGGGTGGGGATCACTAGTTGAAGTGTAACAGCCCATTATTGAATTGCGCAGCAGACTCGACGGGCCGAACGGACTACTTCTGATCCTATGTGTTATTGTCTTATTGTCTAATATATGTGAGTTCTGGCTCGATATAATATGGATCATTGATGTTTCTGACGTAAATGCAGTTGGGTGCTGGCAGCTCATTTGATTTCACCTGGTTAGCACATGTGCTGGAATCCTATTTTAAAATCCAGAAGTAACTTAGCGGATTTTTAAAATTTACTTCTTTGCGTATCATTGTATTTTAGTCAAGCTCAAATGTTCAAGATGTAATTCCGCGGCTTTATGTGACTACTATGTGTTACGGTCGGAGGATAAACTCAGATGGAAAGACCGTCTAATCAATTTCCTTTCCTCTGCGGTACCTAGACGGTGTACTGCTTTCCCGTGATCAGTTACCTGTAACAGCTCACTGTAATCATCCGCGCGCACTGATGTCCCAACGTCCTCAGCAACATCCCTCATATTCTGAAGTTCTTACAGATGTAGTGCATATTATATCCTTGTTTCAGTTTCCTGATCCTCTGCATCTTCTCTCTGTTCGAAAATGCGGATTGAAAACGCCCATATTGTATCTCACTGAATGGGCAAGGGGATCCTGCAGCTTTTCTCTCCGCTTCAGATATTTAATGTGATCTCCTTTTTTTTCAGATAATGATTTCAGCATTACATTTGTCATGTGTTTAAGTCAGTGTACTATTTGCTCAATCCTTCCACTTCGATACAAGCTAATGGGTTGCTCATCATTCAATCTTTTTAAACACGTTTTCTAAATTGATTCAAATGCATCATTTCTACGCTCCGCGCATCCATCCTTCTCGGAAATATGTTACCTACTCTTTAAGGCGGACATCTTCTCTTCAAGCCGGTTCACCACATCATGGAATGCTAGATTGCTTCTTCTAATCAGACCGTTCTGCTTTAGCTTGCTGGCGACATTCTACCCAATCCTGCACTAACCACCCCTCTGCTCTGGCTTTGTTTATATTCCACACCGCACACCACCCATGAGTAATCATCCAAATCTTTAACACGGTGTAATAATTTTTCTTCATTCCTCCATGACAGCATACTTTCCACACTGGCGACAATTCCTCATTACCTACCTCTTCATCAGACTGTTAAAAAAAACAATTTCTGAGTGTGTTGTGATTGTTATGGGTGACTTTAAATACTCAAATATTCAGTGGGAGAGCCAGTGATGAATGGATCACATGAAAGCGAATTCACTGAGAGATTGAATGATTGTTTTCTGACGAGGTATGTTAATGCACCAAAAAAGATGAAAGTCCTGTCTAGATTTGATATGATTTAACAATCGGGGTAGAATTTTGAGGACGGAGGTTGTTGAGCCTGAAGGAACAATTGATCATAACATTGGTAGTCTCGAAGTTTTTGGGGGCCATTAAAAAACCAAAGCCATTAAATTGAATTTCAGAAAGGCAGAGCTTGTGCAAATGTGGCCGTGACATTAAAAGACAGATTGGGCGTTGAGTCAGTTGTGCTACAATGGGACTATTTCAAAGACGGAATGCACGCAAAGCAGGAGACTTTGATACCTCAGGTCGGAGAATTACTATAAGCAATAGATTAAAGTTCAATGATCAACGTAAAATTTATTACCAGGCTACTTGCAACTCACCACATACACCTTGAGATTTTTTTTTCGGTTTACATACTTAACATATTGATAGAATAATATATGGATGTATAAAAACATAAATAAACGTTGAACACGATTCAGATATGTAAAGAATACGGAAATAATAGTACTGATGTTAACCGTTGGGCATGTGAAAGATATGAGAGCTTCAGTCAAGAGGGACATTAGTTATTCTAAGATCGACTTCGTAGAGATATTTCAAATGATTCTGTGGTAAAGGAAAAGACAAGGAGGAAGTTCTGTGTATTAGAATAGGAGTGAGGTATTACATTATGCAGAGAAGAACATAGCAGTACCCGTACCTGATATTTTTATAAAGTGTTCATCTGCGAAGAGGATAGCAATATGACAGCAAGCGTATAGAAAAGTGGCTACCCTGCTGACGGAGGCCTTCGGCGCCTCTGTCATCTATTCCTCTCTTACTTCTCTGATCGGATCGACAAATGAGGGAGGGGCGCGTTATACGAGACATTCGGCGACCTCAACGATCAGATGTGGTGACTGGCGCCTTTGAACACTTGGTCGCCGGCGAGGGGGAATCTCCTCAGCCGTTTGAATGTAACCCCTCCCTCTCACACCACACTCCCCCTCCCCTATGTCGCAAACAACTCAGTTGCCTCGCTGGACGGAAAACGTAGAGTGACAATTTCTCCTGAAACTTGTTCCAAAACACCATCATAAGCTTTGTTGGGTTCCCTGTCGCGTCGAAAATACTTTCTGGCGCTTTCATGTAGCACACAAAGGTAGAAAATGGGTAGAAAATTTACAAATCTCATTAGGTCAGCCGATGGCCCACTCAGACTTACATCAATCGCTGACTTTTTACGTCATCAAAGCACTGTCCCTCATCTAGAATCTGAGGTCTGCACTGCCCAAATCTCATACTCCTCTTTCGCTTTAGGACTGAACTTCATTCCTGAGAACATTGTCATCTAAACTAGCTAGGACTCTCCGTCTGTGTAAGGGGTCGCTTAGTTGCCAAAAGTAATGGCTGATACTAACTCAGAATTTTCACTGATTCAGGGGACTCAGTAGACATTTAAAACCAGGCTGCTCCTTCCCCGCCCTCCTATACTTCCTCCTTCCGGAAGGTATGGACAGCCCATGACCCATTCAATTCTGCCCACTTTCTCCTTGGGCCCCAATAGTTCCAGAGAGTTCCACGTCCATTAGATCAGCGCTAGTTAGAATTAGAACAAAATCTCTGTTCTTCATTTTATCAAGCTGCTCCACAACTGTAACTTTTTCTACTGTTTTAACGTACTGAATATTCGAAATAAAAAAAAACTTGGCAATACAAATGTGTACACCACTCAACACATATGCGTTCGTTACCGTGAATGCCGTGGATTCGCAGCACCGATCAACCCATTCACATCTATAAACACTTCACCGGACAATAGCTGAACTCAGAATGAAACACACAACCCACTGCATCGATGTTCAGGGCAACCAGACAGGATGGAACCAAATCGAATGGCGGTCGACACCCACACAATAGGCGCCCATGGATTCCCTGGCTGGGTAAGTCTGGGGAAAGCAATCTCCGGTCCACCTAACCGTGATGTTCAGAGTGCTCTCCCACCCCAAACCCCGCCTTGTGTGGATGTTCTGTAATTTGCTAGGCTGTCACAACACTGGACCAGGAAATATCGGATATCACACTGCAGACGATTAAATGAGTTTCATTTATGCATCTTAACATAACTAAAGAATTAGTAAACAATAACAAAAAGGAAAGTGTTCATTTAATTTAATAGTCCAACGAGCGCAAGTTGGAGCTGATCTTGAACTTCTCTGTCAATCACGCGTTGGACCCTCGGTCTGTATGGAAGCTCACAGCACCTCTCTCGCAATCGATCTCGAACAAATGGGCCTGTGCCTGGATCGTATGCTACGACCGGTCCTCTCCAGGGTCTTCTTTCTTCATCTCCCGCCGAAATAAAAAAAAAAGAAGCCCCAGCTTAATGCCCATCAGGAAGAAAACCTCGCTATAACTGGACGACACACATTTCAGATAATCTCTTATCTTCAACGATAACTTACCAGGCTGAGCGCAGAACAGACTGTTGTTACAGCGCGGCTGAATGAAATACCTACAGCATCACAGTGAAGATGCGGATCAGTACCGATAAAGGAAACAAACTTGCGATTCCTCACGCTCACATATCTATGCATTCACCACGTTTGAGCGCACACTCCTAAACCATTGCACAGGCCCACATCTGTGTGCACCACGTATTCGCCGAGAATTCGGGGTTCACAAAATTCAGTTTGAGAACTGGTGGTTCACAGAATAAGGAGCACAGCAGGATAAGAAACAGGTGGGGGAAGTCTGACTCTGCGTACTAAATAGACGTAACTGTTACTAATCAAAAGCCTATCACGCACGGATGTTGTGCATAAGACCACTTAGCCAGCAAGGCGACAGGGCCAGCGGCTTGGTTTCTTATAATTAATGCGAGGTTCCTTCGGCCATCGAGTCTACAGGACTGACGACATGGTTTCTTCCAATTAACAGGAAATTGATTGTGCATGAGCGGAACCGATTTCTCATTCTGTGTAATTCACGGAAGCAACCTGACCATTGTGGGTAAGAACTGTGCAAGTCCTCCTGACCCCGAAGACTGCTGAAATTCATATATTTTCTGTTCTAAACGAAGAAGCTCGTGCTCGTTTTAGCAAGGTCTCTAAGTGATCTCTCCGTGTTCTCGTAATAAGGTAATTAAACCGAAAAACGGGGTTTGTTTCTTAGTCTTATCGCCGATAGCAATTTTTTCTAACAATATGGCAACGAAGATGGGATACAAGTGAACCCCGATCGAGAACCTCGGATACAGAAACCGACCGACTCCTGGGACTTTCTTGTGAGTCAAGTATCATGATCGGGATCGGCGGAGAGAAATGTCCCGAGTTCAGTTAAAGAACAAGAAGGGACTTGGAAGGGAGCACAGGACTAAACATAAATATATAAAGAGTGGGAAGAAGTTCGTTTAACAACTAAGTCTGGAAAAAATGGAAAATCAAAGCCTCAAGGTTCAGTACACAAACCGAAGCGGGACTTCCGGAGGTGGATCATACACCTCAACTCGGCCTGCTGAAGAATTAACCAAGATGCCGATTAATAAGAGTAAGCGAAAAAAGGTCGAAAATTATAAGAGGACGCAACAACTCCCAGGTCACCCATTGATACCCCTGTTTAACCCGCCGTCAAGGTTTGCTTGGAAATGGGGAACGGCAGGTCCGCTGTAACCTTCTCTCATGATCTTTATGGATGGAGCTGAGGTAATTGGCTGCATGGTGCGTCTTTGGATCTAGAGAAAACTCAGTTCTGTAAACACGAAACCTAATTAGGATATGGGAATCTAAAGAGTGAATTTTGTGTGGGGTTTTGATAAATGGCAACAGGTTGCAAGACAGCCTCCGACGTCACTGGTTAACCCAAAGAAAGAGCAAAGCCCGGCTCCTCAGAAGATAGAGGCCCGATTCCGACCGCCTTGGACACTGGACTGTACCTTCCTTATTCGAGCACCGCGATGATTTGGAAATGATAGAGAATGCTGTCGCTCTGTTTCAGCATCGTGGCAACGAGCAGCGGGGGCCGATACATCTGCTACAAGAGCGGAGTAAAAAGGTGCGAGCGACAGAACCACATGCCCCGCGGGCAGGTATGGAGCATCCTGATTATTCAAGGGTGTGAAGGGATAGTGCCACCAGCGGAAGCGGATCCAAGACAAAGTTGGAAAAGGGCTGGCCGGTTGTGCTAGCATTCCCCTATTATGATTGGAGAAGTGACTATATTAAAAAATGGGCTTTGACTGACGCAGGAAGCATGAGAAGTGGCGCTCCCAACCCAATACAAAAACTATTTCCTTGGTTCGTCCAGGCATTTGATTTATTTAACCCGCTACCTTGCGAGTCGTGTCCGCTGTTTAAGGTGATCTATGGAACATCATGGCTCCGGGTGGGAGCCAGCTTCCCTCCCAGCAATGCAGGACCAATTGAGATGCTCCATCAAATAATACGTCGACAGACAGAGAGAACACATAGCTAGACACGGTAAAATATCTCATTCTCACGGATTTTGAAGACGTTGCCTCGAGTTAGCAGATAAATGGAGAAATCATTACCGATTTTATTGGCGACCCAAGGATACCTGGGAACCTCGTGCACGAATTCCCTTCAAAAAGCAAAATTGTCCTCCAGTCGTGCATACAATCACCAAGAATAGACTGCCGGAGCAATGCACTATAATATTGCAAAACAGACAGCACAGCACATCAAGCGGCTCTTTGCAGCTATGAATCTTGAAAGCTATTTGAAAATATCTACGGCAATGGCGATATGCAGATGATGAGTGATATCTGTATGGCAAGCACCTACAAAATAGTACCTTCTCTGCCTGGTCCTGCTGCTTTGAGACTCAGACCGCCATAATATCTGTGGACATCGCGCGTATTTTTATCAGGGGCACGAAGAGCTAATTTCAATCTCAGGGAGGGTAATCTTTGGAATACAGGGTATAGCCGCAGAAACTGACTTACAACCGAACGAGCTGAAACATTTTACTCACTACACCGTATCGCTGGCTTTTAAACCTCCCTTAAATGAGAACACCTGGGCAGCATGGTGTGTCAGTCGTTGGAGAAACGACAGCTACCTTCTTCAAAAGTGGTGACCTAATTCGGACCTGATACTGGAGCGATATTACATGCGTCACAATTTACCTCTGCGTCCCACATTGGGAGCCCCACACCGGACAACCCTACACATGCGGAGCTTACCATATGCTAAGCTGCAGAGAGAGAGAGGTAACTATTCAAATGGAAATCCGTATGACTGAATGAGGGGCAACGAGCAGCTGCATTATCTCATCCGCGGGAGGTGGGGGCAGAATACTCAACCCTTCAAAGCAGGACGCTACGTACATATAAAATCGATTAAACGTACTTTTTCTCCTAGTGGAAGGGACGCTATCATAGGATTTTGATGAGAAAGACTGCAGCAAAGGTGGACGGAACGCCCGACTGGATTCACAGGTCTCGGCGGAAGCTCAGTCACGGTGGAGGAAAGCCCGGCGATTCAAAAGAAAAATGAAAATGGTTAGGTGTTCGCTTGGACTCTTGCAGGCACAGGCCTCTGAGGATGTATAGAAAGCCCAGCTGCATAGCTTTTATTAAATCTCTTAGCTATGAATTTGCTGCACTCGTGAATGCTTCCGCTTGCTGGATATATACTCACATTCCTCACCACCACAGGCGGCGTGTGTAACGTTTTCGGCCTTTTTCCCTCAGGGAGGATGCAGTGTTCGAACGGATCTCCTTACAAAACGGGAGACTGAAGGGGATAGCTGGGACGGAGAGGGTAATGTCGTAGATAGGACACAGCATAGGAAGAATGGACACAGGAGGGATTTAGCGTGGAAAGCTTTAAGGGATGCGATCAAGCGAAGTACAACATGCATCGTAGCTGCCGGTCGCTGGGAGAATGCGCCCGGGAACACCAGGGGATCAGACGGTGAATGTCAGGAGCGGGAGCCCGGACGGGAGACACAGCTGCGGCGTCAGGCTTTTGCTCAGGACACGGCTTTATTAATGAAATGAAACACCGAGATGACCGGAGATTTCACCGCGCTGATCACCTGCTCCCTAAATTTCCACTGAGTCACCGCATAAATTAATGTGTTCGTGCAGCAGCTGAAATCCCTCAGCAAAAACCCGACATCGTGAAAGATCAATTCAGAGTCATTGAATTCTAATCCTTTTCCTGAGAGTTGATAATATATGAAATTTATAAAGTTTGTCATCCACAGGAGGATGAAGCTGCCGGAGAGGGTGAAGAGTAAAACTACAGACCTCCTCCTGCTCTCCATCTCCGGGTCACTGCGGTTCTTCCCATCGCTCTGAGCCTTTAGCCTCTTGCGGACCCGACTGGACACTAAAATGTGCCGAACAGTCAGAGCGTTCAGCAGCAGGATCCCAGCGAAAGGGACGAGCGGATTTAAAACCATATCGAGCGAATCATATCCTACCCATCCGGGGTCAGTGAAATAATTGTCTATGTCCATACAGAACCAGGGTACTCTGTCAATGATCACACTGGGTTCAAAAGTGAAGAACCGGGGA
>JAUOBT010033985.1:0-12070 GCA_032362145.1 Hypanus berthalutzae
GGACAAGGAGGCTGATGGGGTGGTAGTGCTGGACAAGGAGTCTGGTCGGGTGATAGTGCTGGTTGAGGAGGCTGGTGGGTTGATAATGCTGGAAAAGGTGTCTGGTGGGGTGATAGTTCTGAACAAGGAGGCTGGTGGGGAGATAGTGCTGGAAAAGGAGTCTGGTGCGGTGATATTGCTCGATGAGGAGGCTGGTGGGGAGATAGTGCTGGAAAAGGAGTCTGGTGCGGTGATACTGCTCGATGAGGAGGCTGGTGGGGTGATAGTGCTGGAAAAGGAGTCTGGTGCGGTGATACTGCTCGATGAGGAGGCTGGTGGGGTGATAGTGCTGGACAAGGAGTCTGGTGGGGTGATAGTGCTGGACCAGGTGGCTGTCGAGGTGATCGTGCTGGACGAGGAGGCTGGTGGTGTGATAGTGCTGTGTGAAGAGGCTGATGGGGTAATAGTGCTGGACAAGGAATCTTGTGGGTTGATAATGCTGGACAAGGAGTCTGGTGGTGTGATAGTACTGGACAAGGAGTCTGGTGGGGTGAGAGTGCTGGACAAGGAGGCTGGTGGTGTGGTACTGCTGGACGAGGAGGCTGGTGGGGTGATAGTACTGGACAAGGAGGGTGGTGGGTTGATAGTGCTGGACAAAGAGGCTGTTGGGGTGGTAGTGCTGGACAAGGAGTCTGGTGGGGTAATAGTGCTGGATGAGGAGGCTGCTGGGTTGATAATGCTGGACAAGGAGTCTGGTGGGGTGATAGTACTGGACAAGGAGGCTGGTGGGGAGATAGTGCTGGACAAGGAGTCTGATGGGGTGATAGTGCTGGACGAGGTAGCTGTTGAGGTGATAGTGCTGGATGGAGGAGACCGGTGGAGTGGTATTCCAGGTCGAAAAGGCTGGTGGGGTTGTAGTGCGGGATAAGGAGACTATTAAGGTGATAGTGCTGGACAAGGAGGCTGATGGGGTGATGCTGATGGACGAGGAGGCTGGTGAGGTGGTAGTGCTGGACGAGGAGGCTTTTGGGGTGGTAGTACTGGACGAGGGGGCTGTTGGTGTGATAGTACTGGACAAGGAGGCTGGTGGGTTCATAGTGCTGGACAAGGAGGCTGTTGGGGTGGTAGTGCTAGACAAGGAGGCTGGAGAGGTAGTAGTGCAGGACAAGGAGTCTGGTGGGGTGATAGTGCTGGTTGAGGAGGCTGGTGGGTTGATAATGCTGGAAAAGGAGTATGGTGGGGTGATATTTCTGAACAAGGAGGCTGGTGGGGAGATAGTGCTGGACGAGGAGGCTGGTGGGGTGATAGTGCTGGATGAGAAGGCTGGTGGTGTGATAGTACTGGACAAGGAGGCTGGTGGGTTGATAGTGCTGGAAAAGGAGTCTGGTGAGGTGATAGTACTGGACAAGGAGGCTGGTGGGGTGATAGTGCTGGATAACGAGGCTGTTGAGTTGATAGTGCTGGACGAGGAGACCGGTGAGGTGATAGTGCTGGACGAAGATGCTTGTGGGGTCATGGTGTTGGATGAGGAGGTAGGTGTGGTGATAGTGTTGGACGAGGAGGCTGGTGGGTTGATAGTGCTGGACGACAAAGCTGTTGGGGTGTTAGTGCTGGACAAGGAGGCTGGTGGGATGATAGTGCTGGACAAGGAAGTTGTTGGGATGATAGTGCTGGACGAGGAGGCAGATGGGGTGGTAGTGCTGGAGAAGGAGTCTGGTGGGGTGATAGAGCTGGACGAGGAGGCTGGTGGGATGATAGTGCTGGACAAGGAAGCTGTTGGGATGATAGTGCTGCACGAGGAGACTGATGGGGTGGTAGTGCTGGACAAGGAGTATGGTGGGGTGAGAGTGCTGGATGAGGAGGCTGGTGGTGTGGTAGTGCTGGACGAGGAGGCTGGTGGGGTAATAGTACTGGACAAGGAGGCTGGTGGGTTGATAGTGCTGGACAAGGAGGCTGTTGGGGTGGTAGTGCTGGATGAGGAGGCTGCTGAGGTAGTAGTGCAGGACAAGGAGTCTGGTGGGGTGATAGTGCTGGCTGAGGAGGCTGGTGGGTTGATAGCGCTGGACGACGAAGCTGCTGGGGTGTTAGTGCTGGACAAGGAGGCTGGTGGGGTGATAGAGCTGTACGAGGAGGCTGGTGGTGTAGTAGTGCAGGATGAGGAGGCTGTTGGGCTGATAGTGCTGGACGAGGTGTTTGGTGGGGTTATACTGCAGGACGAGGAGGCTGGTGGGATGATAGTGCTGGATGAGGAGGCTGGTCATGTGGTAGTGCTGGACGAGGAGGCTGGTGGGTTGATAATGCTGCACAAGTAGTCTGGTGGAGTGATAGTACTGGACAAGGAGGCTGGTGGGGTGATAGTGTTGGAAAAGGAGGCTGTTGGGGTGGTAGTGATGGACAAGGAGGCTGGTGGGGTAGTAGTTCTGTACAAGGAGTCTGGTGGGGTGATAGTGCTGGACGAGGAGACCGGTGGAGTGGTATTGCTGAACGAGGAGGCTTGTGGGGTCTTTGTGTTGGAGAAGGAGGCTGGTGGGGTGTTATTTCTGGACGAGAAGTCTGGTGGGGTGTTAGTGCTGGACAAGGAGGCTGGTGGGGTGATAGAGCTGGACGAGGAGGCTGGTTGTGTAGTAGTGCAGGACGAGGAGGCTGGTGGGGTGATAGTGCTGGACGAGAAGGCTGCTGCGGTGGTAGTGCTGGACAAGGAAGCTTTTGGGATGATAGTGCTGGACAAGGAGTCTGGTGGGGTGATAGTGCTGGACAGGTGGCTGTTGAGGTGATTGTGCTGGACGAGGAGGCTGGTGGCGTGATAGTGCTGGGTGATGAGGCTGGTGGGCTGATAGTGCTGGACAAGGAGGCTGGTAGGTTGATAATGCTGGACAAGGAGGCTGGAGGGATGATAGTGCTGGACAAGGAAGCTGTTGGGATGATAGTGCTGGACGAGGAGGCTGATGGGGTGGTAGTGCTGGACGAGAAGGCTGGTGAGGTGGTAATACTGGACAATGAGGCTGGTCGGGTGGTAGTGCTGGACAATGAGGCTGGTGGGGTGATTGTGCTGGATGAGGAGGCTGGTGGGGTGATAGAGCTGGACGAGGAGGATGGTGGTGTGGTAGTGCTGTAGAAGGAGGCTGGTGGGGTGGTAGTTCTGGATGAGGAGACTATTAAGGTGATAGTTCTGGATGAGTAGGCTGTTGCGTTGATAGTGCTAGACGAGGAGGCTTGTGGGGTGATAGTCCTGAACGAGGAGGCTGGTGGTGTGGTAGTGCTGGACATCAAGGCTTGTGGGATGATAGTGCTGGACAAGGAGGCTGGTGGGGTAGTAGTGCTGGACAAGGGGTCTGGTGGGTTGATAGTGCCGGACAAGGAGTCTGGTGGGGTGATAGTACTGGACCAGTACGCTGTTGGGTTGCTAATGCTGGACAAGGGGTCTGGTGGGGTGGTAGTTCTGAACAAGGAGGCTGGTGGGGAGATAATGCTGGACAAGGAGGCTGTTGGGGTGGTAGTGCTGGACAAGGAGTCTGGTGCGGTGATACTGCTCGATGAGGAGGCTGGTGGGGTGATGGTGCTGGACGAGGAGGCTGTTGGGGTGGTAGTGCTGGACAAGGAGTCTGGTGCGGTGATACTGCTCGATGAGGTGGCTGTTGAGGTGATCGTGCTGGACGAGGAGGCAGGTGGCGTGATAGTGCTGGGTGATGAGGCTGGTGGGGTGATAATGCTGGACAAGGAGGCTGGTAGGTTGATAATGCTGGACAAGGAGTCTGGTGGGGTGATAGTGCTGGACAAGGAGGCTGGTGGGGTGATAGAACTGGACGAGGAGGCTGGTTGTGTAGTAGTGCAGGGCGAGGAGGCTGTTGGGCTGATAGTGCTGGACGAGGTGGTTGGTGGGGTGATAGTGCTGGACAAGGAAGCTTTTGGGATGATAGTGCTGGACAAGGAGTCAGGTGGGGTGGTAGTGCTGGACAAGGAGGCTGGTGGTGTGGTAGTGCTGGACGAGGAGGCTGGTGTGGTGATAGTGCTGGACAAGGAGGCTGTTGGGGTGATAGTGCTGGACAAGGAGGCTGGTGAGGTAGTAGTGCAGGACAAGGAGTCTGGTGGGGTGAGAGTGCTGGACAAGGAGTCTGGTGGGGTGATGCTGATGAACGAGGAGGCTAGTGAGGTTGTAGTGCTGGACGAGAGGGCTGGTGGTGTGATAGTACTGGACAAGGAGGCTGGTGGGTTCATAGTGCTGGACAAGGAGGCTGATGGGTTGCTAATGCTGGACAAGGGGTCTGGTGGGGTGGTAGTGCTGTAAAAGGAGGCTGGTCATGTGGTAGTGCTGGACGAGGAGGCTGGTGGGTTGATAATGCTGGACAAGTAGTCTGGTGGAGTGATAGTACTGGACAAGGAGGCTGGTGGGGTGATAGTGTTGGACAAGGAGGCTGTTGGGGTGGTAGTGATGGACAAGGAGGCTGGTGGGGTAGTAGTTCTGGACAAGGAGTCTGGTGGGGTGATAGTGCTGGATGAGGAGGCTGGTGGGGTGATAGTGCTGGACGAGGAGACCGGTGGAGTGGTATTGCTGAACAGGAATACAGGTGGTGTGATAGTGCTGGACGAGGAGACTGGTGGGGTGTTATTTCTGGACAAGGAGTCTGGTGGGGTGTTAGTGCTGGACAAGGAGGCAGGTGGGGTGATAGAGCTGGACGAGGAGGCTGGTAGTGTAGTAGTGCAGGACGAGGAGGCTGTTGGGCTGATAGTGCTGGACGAGGTGGTTGGTGGGGTTATACTGCAGGATGAGGAGGCTGGTGGGGTGATAGTGCTGGACAAGGAAGCATTTGGGATGATAGTGCTGAACAAGGAGTCAGGTGGGGTGGTAGTGCTGGACAAGGAGGCTGGTGGTGTGATAGTGCTGGACAAGGAGGCTGTTGGGGTGATAGTGCTGGACAAGGAGGCTGGTGAGGTAGTAGTGCAGGACAAGGAGTCTGGTGGGGTGAGAGTGCTGGACAAGGAGTCTGGTGGGGTGATAGTACTGGACAAGGAGGCTGGTGGGGAGATAGTGCTGGACAAGGAGGCTGTTGGGGTGGTAGTGCTGGACAAGGAGTCTGGTGCGGTGATACTGCTCGATGCGGAGGCTGGTGGGGTGATAGTGCTTGACGAGGAGGCTGGTGGGGTAGTAGTGCTGGACAAGGAGTCTGGTGGGGTGATAGTGCTGGACGAGGTGGCTGTTGAGGTGATCGTGCTGGACGAGGAGGCTGGTGGCGTTATAGTGCTGGGTGATGAGGCTGGTTGGGTGATAGTTCTGGACGAGGAGGCTGGTGGGGTGATAGTCTGGACGAGGAGGCTGGTGGGGTGATAGTGCTGGATGAGGAGGCTGTTGAGGTGATAGTGCTGGACGAGGAGACCGGTGGAGTGGTATTGCTAGACGAGAAGACTGGTGGGGTGATAGTGTTGGACGAGGAGGCTGGTGGGGTCATGGTGCTGGTCGAGGAGGCTGGTGGGGTGGTATTGCTGGTCGAGGAGGCTGATGGGGTGGTAGTGCTAGAAAAGGAGGCTGGTTGGGTGATACTGCTGGACAAGGAGGCTGATGGGATGATGGTGATGGACGAGGATGCTGTTGAGGTGGTAGTGCAGGACGAGGAGACCGGTGGAGTGGTATTGCTGGACAAGAAGACTGGTGGTGTGATAGTGTTGGACGAGGAGGCTGGTGGGGTGGTAGTGTTGGACGAGGAGGCTGGTGGGGTGATAGAGCTGGACGAGGAGGCTGGTGGTGTAGTAGTGCAGGACGAGGAGGCTGTTTGGCTGATAGTGCTGGACAAGGAAGCTGTTGGGATGATAGTGCTGGATGAGGAGGCTGATGGGGTGGTAGTGCTGGAGAAGGAGTATGGTGGGGTGAGAGTGCTGGATGAGGAGGCTGGTGGTGTGGTAGTGCTGGATGAGGAGGCTGCTGAGGTAGTAGTGCAGGACACGGAGTCTGGTGGGATGATAGTGTTGGCTGAGGAGGCTGGTGGGTTGATAGTGCTGGACGACGAAGCTGCTGGGGTGTTATTTCCGGACAATGAGGCTGGTGGGGTGGTAGTGCTGGATGAGGAGATTATTAAGGTGATAGTTATGGATGAGAAGGCTGGTGCGGTGATAATGCTGGACAAGTAGACTATTGAGGTGATAGTGCTGGAGGAGAAGGCTGGTGGGGTGGTATTGTTGAACGAGGAGGCTGGTGTGGTGATAGTGCTGGACAAGGAGGCTGGTGGGATGATAGTGCTGGACGAGGAGGCTGGTGTGGTGATAGAGGTGGACGAGGATGCTGGTGGTGTGGTAGTGCTGGTCGAGAAGGCTGGTGGGGTGATAGAGCTGGTCGAGGAGCCTGGTGGGGTGATAGAGCTGGGCGAGGATGCTGGTGGGTTGTTAGTGCTTCACGAGGAGGCTGGTGGGGTGTTAGGGCTGGACAATGAGGCTCGTTGGGTGGTAGTGCTGGACGAAGAAGCTTGTGGGTTTGTAGTGCTGGATGAGGAGTCTATTAAGGTAATAGTGCAGGATGAGAAGGCTGGTGTGGTGATTGCGCTGGACGAGGAGGCTGGTGTTGTGATTGTGCTGGACGAGGAGGCTGGTGGGGTGGTAGTGTTGTACGAAGAAGATGGTGGGGTGATAGAGGTGGGCGAGGATGCTAGTGGGGTGGTAGAGCTGGTCGAGGAGGCTGGTGGGGTGATAGAGCTGGTTGAGGAGCCTGGTGGGGTGATAGATCTGGGCGAGGATGCTGGTGGGGTGGTAGTGCTGGACGAGGAGGCTGGTGGGGTTGTAGTGCTGGAAGATGAGTCTGGTTGGGTGGTAGTGCTGGTCGATGAGGCTGGTTGGGTGGTAGTGCTGGTCGAGGAGGCTGGTGGGGTGGTAGTGCTGGTCGAGGAGCCTGGTGGGGTGATAGAGCTGGGCGAGGATGCTGGTGGGGTGGTAGTGCTGCACGAGGAGGCTGGTGACGTAGTATTGCTGGGCGATGAGGCTGGTGGGGTGATAGTGCTTAACGAGGAGACTGGTGGGGTGTTATTTCTGGACAAGGAGTCTGGTGGGGTGGTAGTGCTGGACAAGGAGGCTGGTGGTCTGGTAGTGCTGGACGAGGAGGCTGGTGGGGTGATAGTACTGGACGAGGAGGCTGTTGAGGTGATAGTGCTGGACGAGGAGTCTGGTGGGGTGATAGTACTGGACCAGGAGGCTGATGGGGTGATAGTGCTGGACAAGGAGGCTGGTGAGGTAGTAGTGCTGGACAAGGAGTCTTGTGGGGTGACAGTGCTGGACAGTTGGCTGTTGAGGTGATCGTGCTGGACGACGAGGCTGGTGGCGTGATAGTGCTGGACGAGGAGGCTGGTGGGGTGATAGTGCTGGACAAGGAGGCTGGTAGGTTGATAATGCTGGACAAGGAGGCTGGTGGGGAGATAGTGCTGGACAAGGAGTCTGATGGGGTGATAGTGCTGGACGAGGTGGCTGTTGAGGTGATCGTGCTGGACGAGGAGGCTGGTGGCGTGATCATGCTGGGTGATGAGGCTGGTGGGGTGATAGTGCTGGACAAGGAGGCTGGTGGGGTGATAGTGCTGGATGACGAGGCTGTTGAGGTGATAGTGCTGGATGGAGGAGACCGGTGGAGTGGTATTCCAGGACGAGAAGGCTGGTGGGTTGTAGTGCTGGACGAGGAGGCTTGTGGGGTGATAGTCCTGAACGAGGAGGCTGTTGGTGTGGTAGTGCTGGACGAGGAGGCTGGTGGTGTGAGGGTGCTGGACATCAAGGCTTGTGGGATGATAGTGCTGAACAAGGAGGCTGGTGGGGTAGTAGTGCTGGACAAGGAGTCTGGTGGGGTGATAGTGCTGGACGAGGTGGCTGGTGAGGTGATTGTGCTGGACGAGAAGGCTGCTCGGGTGGTAGTGCCGGACGACGAGCCTTGTCGGGCAATAGTGCTGGACGAAGAAGCTGGTGGGGTGCTAGTGCTGGACATGGAGGCTGGTGGGGTGGCATTTCTGGACAAGGAGGCTGGTGGGGTGGTAGTGCTGTAGAAGGAGGCTGGTGGGGTGCTAGTGCTGGACAATGAGGCTGGTGGGGTGGTACTGCTGGACGAGGAGGATGGTGGTGTGGTAGTGCTGGACAAGGAAGCTGGTGGGGTGGTAGTCCTGAACGAGGAGGCTGGTGGGGTGGTAGTGCAGGACGAGGAGGATGGTGGTGTGATACTGCTGGACGAGGAGTCTGGTGGGGTGGTAGTGCTGGACAAGGAGTCTGGTGGGGTGATAGTGCTGGACAAGGAGTCTGGTGGGGTGTTAGAACTGGACAAGTAGGCTGTTGGGTTGCTAATGCTGGACAAGGAGTCTGGTGGGGTGGTAGTGATGTACAAGGAGGCTCGTTGTGTGGTAGTGCTGGACGAGGAGTCTGGTGGGTTGATAATGCTGGACAAGTAGGCTGGTGGAGTGAGTACTGGACAAGGAGGCTGGTGGGGTGATAGTACTGGACAAGGAGGCTGGGTTGGTGGTATTGCTGGTCGATGAGGCTGGTGGGGTGGTAGTGTTGGAAGATGAGGCTGGTGTGGTGGTAGTGCTGGTCGAGGAGGCTGGTGGGGTGGTATTGCTGGTCGAGGAGGCTGATGGGGTGGTAGTGCTGGACAAGGAGGCTGATTGGGTGATAGTGCTGGGCGATGAAGCTGGTACGGTGATAGTGCTGGACGAGGAGGCTGGTGGGGTGATAGTGCTGGACGAGGAGGCTGTTGAGGTGATAGTGCTGGACGAGGAGACCGGTGGAGTGGTATTGCTGGACAAGAAGACCGGTGGTGTGATAGAGCTGGACGAGGAGGCAGGTGGGGTGATAGTGTTGGACGAGGAGTCTGGTGGGTGGATCGTGCTGGACGAAGAAGCTGGTGGGGTGGTAGTGCTGGACAAGGAATATGATGGGGTGATTGTGCTGGACGAGGTGGCTGGTGAGGTGATTGTGCTGGACGAGGAGGATGGTGGCGTGATAGTGCTGGATGAGGAGGCTGTTGAGGTGATAGTACTGGACGCGGAGAGCGGTGGAGTGGTATTCCTGGACGAGAAGGCTGTTGGTGTGATAGTGCTGGACGAGGAGGCTGGTGGGGTTGTAGTGCTGGATGAGGAGACAATTAAGGTGATAGTGCTGGATTAGAAGGCTGGTGGGGTGGTAGTTCTGGACGAGGAGGCTGGTGGGGTGATAGTGCTGGACGAGGAGGCTTGTGGGGTGATAGTCCTGAACGAGGAGGCTGGTGGTGTGGTAGTGCTGGACGAGGAGGCTTGTGGGGTGGTAGTGCAGGTTGAGGAGGCTGGAGGTGTGATAGTGCTGGACAACAAGGCTGGTGGGATGATAGCGCTGGACGAGGAGGCTGGTGGGTTGGAAGTGCTGGACAAGGAGTCTGGTGGGGTGATAGTGCTGGACAAGGAGTCTGGTGGGGTGATAGTACTGGACAAGTAGGCTGTTGGGTTGCTACTGCTGGACAAGGAGTCTGGTGGGGTGGTAGTGCTGTACAAGGAGGCTGGTCGTTTGGTAGTGCTGGACGATGAGGCTGGTGGGTTGATAATGCTGGACAAGTAGTTTGGTGGTGTGATAGTGCTGGACCAGGTGGCTGGTGAGGTGATTGTGCTGGACGAGGAGGCTGGTGGCGTGATAGTGCTGGATGAGGAGGCTGTTGAGGTGATAGTGCTGGACGAGGAGACCGGTGGAGTGGTATTCCTGGACGAGAAGGCTGGTGGTGTGATAGTGCTGGATTAGAAGGCTGGTGTGGTGGTAGTGCTGGACGAGGAGGCTGGTGGGGTGATAGTGCTGGACGAGGAGGCTGGTGGAGTGATAGTGCTGGATGAGGAGACTATTAAGGAGATAGTTCTGTATGTGAAGGCTGGTGCGGTGATAGTGCTGGACGAGGAGGCTTGTGGGGTGATAGTCCTGAACTAGGACGCTGGTGGGGTGGTAGTGCTGTACAAGGAGGCTGGTCATGTGGTAGTGCTGGACGAAGAGTCTGGTTTGTTGATAATGCTGGACAAGTAGTCTGGTGGAGTGATAGTACTGGACAAGGAGGCTGGTGGGGTGATAGTGCTGGACGAGGATGCTGGTACGCTGGTATTGTTGGTCGAGGAGGCTGGTGGGGTGGTAGTGTTGGACGAGGAGGCCGGCGGGGTTATAGTGCTGAACGAGGATGCTGCTAGGGTGATAGTGCTTCACGAGGAGACTGGTGGGGTGTTATTTCTGGACAATGAGGCTGGTGGGGTGGTAGTGCTGGACAATGAGGCTGGTGGGGTGGTAGTGTTGGAAGATGAGGCTGGTGGGGTGGTAGTGCCGGTTGAGGAGGCTGGTGGGGTGGTAGTGTTGGACGAGGAGGCCAGCGGGGTGATAGTGCTGGACGAGGATGCTGGTAGGGTGATAGTGCTTCACGAGGAGGCTGGTGAGGTGTTATTTCAAGATAATTAGGCTGGTGGGGTGGTAGTGCTGTACAAGGAGGCTGGCGGGGTTATAATGCTGGGCGATGAGGCTGGTGCGGTGATAGATCTGGACGAGAAGGCCGGGGGGATGATAGTGCTGGACGAGGAGGCTGTTGAGGTGATAGTGCTGGATGAGGATGCTGTTGAGGTGATAGTGCTGGATGAGGAGACCGGTGGAGTGGTAGTGCTGGACGAGGAGGCTGTTGAGGTGATAGTGCTGTACGAGGAGGCAGGTGGTGTGGTAGTGCTGGACGAGGAGGCTGTTGAGGTGATAGTGCTGTACGAGGAGACCGGTGGAGTGGTATTGCTGGACAAGAAGACTGGTGGTGTAATAGTGCTGGACGAGAAGGCTTGTGGGGTCATAGTGTTGGATGAGGAGGCTGGTGGGATGACAGATTTGGACGAGGAGGCTGGTGGGGTGATAGTGCTATACGAGCAGGCTGGTGGGGTGGTAGTGCTGGACAAGGAGTCTGGTGGGGTTATTGTGCTGGATAAGGAGGCTGATGGGGTGATAGATCTGGGCGAGGATGCTGGTGGGGTGGTAGTGCTGGACGAGAGGGCTAGGGAGGTGGTAGTGCTGGACAATGTGGCTGGACAGGTGGTAGTGCTGGACAACGAGGCTGGTGGGGTGATTGTGCTGCACGAGGAGGCTGATGGGGTGATATAGCTGGATGAGGAGGATGGTGGGGTGATAGTGCAGGACGAGGAGTCTGGTGGAGTGATAGTACTGGACAAGGAGGCTGGTGGGGTGATAGTGCTGGACGAGGAGTCTGGTGGGGTGATAGTACTGGACAAGGAGGCTGGTGGGGTGATAGTGCTGGACGAGGAGTCTGGTGGAGTGATCGTACTAGACAAGTAGACTATTGAGGTGATAGTGCTGGAGGAGAAGGCTGGTGGGGTGGTTGTGTTGGACGAGGAGGCTGGTCGGGTGGTAGTGCTGGACAAGGAGTCTGGTGGGGTGATAGTACTGGACAAGGAGGCTGGTGGAGTGATAGTGCTGAACGAGGAGGCTGGTGGAGTGATCGAGCTGGACGAGGAGGATGGTGGGGTGATATTTCTAGATGAGGAGGCTGGTGGTGTGATAGTGCTGGACAAGGAGGCTGATTGGGTGATAGTGCTGGACGAGAGGGCTGGTGTAGTGGTAGTTCTGGAAAAGGAGGCTGGTGGGGTGAACGTGCTGGACAAGGAGGCTGATGGGATGATGGTGATGGACGAGGATGCTGGTGTGGTGGTAGTGCAGGACGAGGAGACTGTTGGGCTGATAATGCTGGACGAGGGGGCTCGTGTGCTGGTTGTGCTTGATGAGGAGGCTGGTGGGGTGATAGTGCTTGGCGATGAGGATGGTGCGGTGATAGTGCGGGACGACGAAGCTGGTGGGGTGATAGTGCTGGATGAGGAGGCTGTTGAGGTGATATTGCTGGACGAGAAGACCGGTGGAGTGGTATTGCTGGACAAGAAGACTGGTGGGGTGATAGAGCTGGACGAGGAGGCTTGTGGGGTCATAGTGTTGGACGAGGAGGCAGGTGGGGTGATAGTATTGGACGAGGAGGCTTGTGGGTTGATAGTCCTGAACGAGGAGGCTGGTGGGGTGGTAGAGCTGTACAAGGAGGCTGGTCATGTGGTAGTGCTGGACGAAGAGTCTGGTTTGTTGATAATGCTGGACAAGTAGTCTG
>JAUOBT010034011.1:0-12065 GCA_032362145.1 Hypanus berthalutzae
ACATCTACATCATGTGAAGCTATAGTAGTCCTTCTCGGAACATCTGGAAACAAATCCTTATATTTAAAAATTAATTCCTTCATCTGTTGTTTATGCTCTAGTTGTAAATGTGCTAGTTTCTCATAAATATTTTCCAGAAAGGTTGAATTTGGTAACGTAACAGAAACAATGATGGATTTAGAATGAAATTCAGATGAATCATCTATCATGTTCCTAGTTAAATCATCATTAACCACAACAGTCACAGTATCAGATTGTTTCTCAAAATATGCTTTTATCATATTTATATGACAATGTTGTGTTGGCCTTCTCCGATCTGGAGTTTTTATCACGTAATCCCCATCATTGACTTTAGACACAATTTCATAAGGACCATGAAATCTATCTTGAAAAGGATTCGTTTGCATTGGGAAAAGAACAAACACCTGATCTCTTGGCTTAAACATCCCCATCCTAGCTTCTTTATCATACCAAATTTTCATTTGCTCCTGAACCAATTTTAAATTTTCTTTGGCTCAGCTACAAGCTTTGTGTAACCTGTCCTTAAATTTCAAAACGTAGTCCAACAAATTAGTGTGTACTTTCTTACTAATCCACTCTTCTTTTAATAAATCTAAAGGTCTTCTAACTCTATGCACAAATACAAGTTCAAAAGGACTGTAACTAAAGATCTTTTAGCGATTTCCTTACTGCAAATAAAAGTAAATTTATACCCTCATCCCAATCACTTTAATTTTCCACACAATATGTCCTAATCATATTCTTGAGGGGAGAATGAAACCACTCCAAGGCAACTTGCGATCCTGGATGGTATGCAGACCAAGTGATTTGTTTAGCTCCCCATTTATAAACTATCTGTTGAAACAATCCAGACATAATATTACTGCCTTGACAGTTCGTATTTCCTTAAGTAATCTAAAATAAGTAAAGAACTTTATAAGAGCCTTTGTCAAAGTTTTAGTTGTTATATTCCTAAGTGGTACTGCCTCTGGAAACCTAGACGAAGTACAAGTAATAGTCAACAAGTACTGATAACCAGTTTTGTTTTTTGTAATGGACCAAAACAATCTATAATAACTTTAGAAAACGGTTCACCAAATGCTGGAATAGGTTGTAATGGACCCACTGGTGTAACCTAATTTGGTTTTCCCCTCAATTTGACAAGAATGGCACGTTTTACAAAACATCTTCACATCTTTTCTTAGACCAGGCCAGTAAAAACGTTTTAAAATCTTGTCGACAGTTTTTCTTACCCCCTTGATGTCCACCTAATGCACACTATGAGCTAAAGTCAAAATCTCATTTCGATAAACGTTAGGGACAACTACCTGGTAGACAATATTCCAGTTCTCACTTGCAGGAATTGTAGGTGATTTCCACCTCCTCATTAACACTCCTTTTTCCAAGTAATATCCTCTTGGCCCCTTCTCAATTTCACTATCTAATAGAGCTTGTACTCTTAATTCTATAATCTCAGCGTCTCTAGACTGCTCGACTATCATCTCCTTCCGAGACAGAGATAAATTTTCATAGTCTGACTTATTCCAAGAATGTTGTTCAAACAGCGAAGGTAAAAATGTCTCTGACACACCTCAAAACTCGAATCCTGAGTTGAACAGTCATGAGTTACAACCCCATTCTACGCATCAATCTTTTTAGCCATAGCTCTTGTCACAACACAGGAAGAATCCACTCTCAAATGTACTTCAGGAAAAGCTTGCCCATCTGCCAAAAATCTGATAACAATAAAGAAATACCCTGCAAAGGTAAGCTAGGCTGTAATCCTACCATAACAAATCCTGTAACTAACTCTGACTTTAAATTTATTTAATGTAAATGTACAGGCATAAAATCACTCCGAACACCTCGTATATTATTTACCTCACCAGTATCAGACTCTTTATAAAACTTCAATACACTGTCTACCATCAGTGTTTGAGAAGCTCCAGTATCCATAAGGATTTTTATTGGCAACGGAGTAGATCCTTCTTTCAATGATACAAACACTTCAGTTATAAAATGATCATATCCTTTTCTAACTTGGTCAGACTCTAACAAAACCTCATTTGTGTTTATCGAACCCTGAAATTTTACAGGTGCTTCAGTATGTTGCACACAAGCATCTGAAACTGCTTCCTTCCCTTTCTTGTTCAATCTGAAACAGTTAGCTATTATATGGACAAGTTTCTTACAATAGTTACAAATAAGACCAAACTGTCTCCTTCACAGGTTTTCCTTCCTCCTTACCTTTGTCATTAACTTCTGATTTACCTTGAGTCTCTGAGTTATTTTTCCTCTTAAAATTTTGCCCTGAGGAAATTTAATCTTATGGATTAAAACATGTTCATCAGCTAATGTTGCAGAGTCCTGCAATGTTTCAGTATCCCTCTTATTTAAGTAGGTCGTTACTTCAACAGGGATGTTTCTTTTAAATTCCTCCATTAAAATCAGCTCTTTCAATGTATTATAGTCCCCATTTACATTTTTAGAAGAAATCTATCTCTCGAAACAGACAGCTTTATCATAAGCAAACTCCACATAAGTTTTTTTCCACTGACTTCTTCAAACTTCTGAATCTTTCTCTATACACTTTTGGGACCAATCCGTATGCTTTCAAAATAGGCTTTTTCACAATACATAATCAAGTGCTTGCACAGCAGTTAAAGCTGTGTAAACTTGTTGTGCTTTGCCTTTAATAACACTCTGTAACAACACTGACCATTTATCTTTCGGCCACTCTGAAATCTGAGCAATCGTTTCAAAATGTTGGAAATATCTTTCCACTTCTGTTTCACTAAATGGAGGGACCAATACATTTTTCTAATTATCAGTTTCTAACCTACAACGCTCCAATTCTGTTTTAATTTTTTCCAACTTCATTTGTTCGATTTGCAACTGCATCTCTATATTACTTATTGGAAAAAACTCTAAACTCGATTCATCAAAATCACCCGAATCCACATAGTGTGAAGCGATTTTCACTGTATCAGAGCCTTCGATATGGACTTCAAAATAGCTTTAAGTTAAATCTACTAGCCATCTCAGACACCTGACTTTTTTTCGCCTCCGCTGTCTGGCGAAACCAGAAACTCATCAATATTCATTGTAGCCGAATACCATTCATATGCCTATCAAACAAAAGAATCGAGTATTCCCCTTTTCCAAAACATCGATTCAAAATGTAACTAGCATTTAAACTCAAATGATTAATCTCGGACGCGGCCCCCATATTTATGTTACGGATTCAGCAACAATAAATATATGAGTGAGGCAGGGGTTTTTATAACAAATAAAACATATATTAAACGCTTAAAATGAAACCCCCAAAAGTAAACAAATCACTAACGTCACCGGAAATCAGCTGCTGTGCGGCAGCTTAAACAGTTCCTAAAGCGATGTTTCAAAAACAGTTCTTCAAAGGAGTATTGCAAAAGTTCAAAATGCTTACAGTTCATTTAAGGGAGAGATTTCTAAAGACGATTTAACTTCTCTTTCATGCCGTCTTGCTGCGGTTACTTTGCCCACGAAGAATTTACGAAGATGGAAATGAAACGGCTTAAAGGCACTGACCTTTCCTTTACAAAACGGTACCCCAATCCTTTCAGCAATTCACAGGGATTAGCACGGGGACAATCAACAAAATCCTTCCGAATGAGGATCAAACAAGTTCGAACCTGTTTCACATTGAAATTGACTTTCCTCGATCTTTCAACTCCCGAACTCCAATCTTCACGCTCGATTGATTTGTAACTAGCAGTATTATAAAGAAATTGCTGGCAATGACCTTTTAAACTTTAGGCATTATATAAAACTCCATCTTTTAACTAAACTGCCTCATAACATTAAATCACGCAGTGGCATGAAGTCAACATAGCAAATCCAGCCACGAACTGCGCCTCCTCGCAGGGAGGGGTCCTCCTTTTATACCTTATAAAAAAGTACCTGTCACATGACGTCTACTGGCGGGGAAATGACGTCACCCCACCGTCACAAGACTATTACCTCAAATTCAGTATAGCTTCAACACCAGTCACGTGACGGTGTACGTAACAGTCTATACACTTGTCTGCAGTTTTACTAATTAAACCCACAGAAAAGTAACCCCAGCGTTTTATGTTGTGTCACCTATGTACGCTGATGACAATTTTTACTTTGAATTTTAAACATTATATCTTGCTTTTATTCTTTCTCCCGAGCTTGGGATGGATGTTTACGGGACTGCCTTGCTCCTCAGCTGGCTCGATGCCAAGTGGTTCCTTCCGGTTCAACTCCGAACGCCTCAGCCTCATCTGCACAAACTTTGTCTTTCTGACATACCATTTATTTGTTTTGTTTGTTTACTGATATACTCTCGCAAAAACATCGAGACTAACAATGTTATCATTCTGCCCTGACTTACAGAAAATCAGATATAGACAGGACTCTCCTTTTGCTGGTGCTTAACATACTGGTTCAAAAGTCAATCACATAAAATCACAATAAATTAATTTTCTTGTGATTGATTAGTCATTGGGTTCTCCCACTCAGTATTAGTGAAATCAAAGTATAACTGTAACATTACCCTCAGAACTTGTATTTTATACAACGTTTTTAAATCTATGATGAAAAAGTACATAATGAGGAATGGTCCTCAATGTGGAGACTACGCTGTTCACGGAGATTTGATGGAAAAATTGAAAACGCTATGATTAACGTTTGTATGATTACTCTCAGGAAGACGTTAGACACAGAATTGAAACGAATCCAGAGAGGAATGATGCTTCACTGAGGATCTGGTAGGATGTCGGCAGCGAGATAAATTACGGGGGGGGCAGATTAGAAGCAGCAGCGAGGCGCTGCATAATGTAGTGACAAACCTGAAGGGAAGATATCCACCTTAAGTGGAAGCGTACTTACTTTCAAGGAGGGTGGGTAAGGGCAGCGTAGAAATTATGTTTTTGGACCAGTTTTTGAAAGCTTTCTAAAGAAAAGAATGAGTGATACGGAGCAGTTTAGCGAGATGGAAGGATTGAGGACAACCTGCACGGATTTCATCATATTATGAATGTAATAGGGATTTTTAACTGAAAAAAAATGTTATACTAGAGATCACGTGAAGTGTCAAAAGCAGATAGAAAAGTTCCAGGGCTAACTTTCCCAATCACGGAGAAATAATATGGAGTTTCGGAGCGGCAAAAGGAAGGAATGTACTGATGGACGTAGAGACGAAGCTTTGCAGGTTTATAACGGTGATCGCCTCATTCCAATCATCTCCTGCTAGCAGTGAACTCAGTACTACTGTCAGCGCCACTACCTCCACCTCTTTACACATTTGCTATGAGAGAGAAGTCGCAATGTAAGGAATCAGGGGTAGGAAACTGAAACCGGAATATAACATGCACTAAATAATCTGTGTTTCAGCATCTGAGAGACATTGCTCAGGATACAGGGCAATTAGTGCCCGCGGATGCTCATAGTGCGCTGTTATAGGCAACTGATGACCGGAAAACCGTACACAGTCTCCGTACTGCAGAAGAAATCAAATCGATTGGGCTGTGTTTCCAGGTGAACATATTAGATTAGATTAGATTCAGCTTTATTGTCATTTTGCCGAGTACAGATACATAGCCAATGAAGTGCAGTTAGCTCCTGACCAGAAATACAAAGAATAGTGTTATTTACAAAAGTACGTCCTACAACACACAAATACAAATGTACTGGGACAGTACAATATGGGCACAATACTGCTTAGCGCTGTGATGTGAAGTTCAGTAGGGTAACAGCCTCAGCGAAGAAGCTTTTCCTGTGCCTGCTGGTGTGCAAGCCGAGGCCCCTATAGCTCCTTCCGGATGGGCAGAAAGTAAAAAGTCCATGGTTAGCGTGAGATGCATCCTTGATAATGCTTTTCGCCCTGTTCAGGCAGCGTTCACAGTAGATTCTAGGGTCTGACACATAGCGGCATTATAAAACCTCAGGATTACATCCTAACTCTCGCCTTTGCTGAAAATCCAACACAGTGGAGCAAGCGAACAATGAAAGAATCCGTTCAGTTACTTCTGGGTGTTAACAGGGGTTACCGCTAACCCAATGTTACAACACCACCGGCAAGCTCTTATGGAAAGGGTTCTTGTACAATGTCCAAATCTATTGATGCAATGGTGGTAATGCGGATGATTAGGCCACAAACTACACACACCATCTGAATCCTATACTTGTTTTAAGATTGGAGACAAGAAAGCGTGGAAGCCGTTGGAGATTTGGGAGAGACGTCGTGTTTTAAATGTGTTGCGGACGATCCATACTTTCACAGACCTCTTGTTTTAAACTTGAAAGGCTTTCTTAAATGTTGTATGATTCCAATTATAAATCATCTATTAACTTTTGAATAATTACATTATTATCATTCTCTGCGATAGTTTAAAGTGTGACTGCACTGAGAATCCAAAATACTGCACGAGGGCTGGACATGTCTTTCACATCAAAGAGAAAGAGGAGTCATGCGTGCGTCAATGAACTGGAGACAGTCACATGTTTGTTAGTTTTTAATTGACAAGATGCTTGAACTAATCCTCTGTTTCACAATAACAGCCGACCTTCTGAAAGCGTCCGTTTCCCTGCGTGAAATAAATTAGCGTCCCTTTCCGGAATCGCCTGAAGTTTTAGTATATGTGGGTCACCCTCGTCTTCCTTCCCTATGCTGTTTAGAATATTTGATAAGGAATTTCACTCTGGCAGTTAACTTTTTATTCTGTATACGCCATTACAGTTTTGAAAGTAGGACAGTGCAAGCTTGGATTTTTGTCTTGCCTTACATTTAGATTGCATTCCTACCGATATGTTTGCTTTGCTACCGATTTCAGATGGTGACGCGTATTCCACACCGGCACCGTGGAATCAGGGTTAAAGGGGTCGGGATATGAGTGTACCTGTTCCGGCTATGATAAACCCACTGTTCAAAAATAAAGTGACTTTAGGACAAATTCATGTGTACTTGAATTCTGAATTTGAAATTCGCATTTTGGGAGGCTGTTTCATTTGGGGAGCATCAACTGATACAGCTGAAGACTTTGAAATGCTGATTTTGATTTTCGAAAGTTCTAACTTATCATGTTATTTTTCACTTTTACTAATACCTCAATGAGGCTCATAAGGGTCGACCGCCCCTAGCAAAACTATGCTGCCGATTCCCAACCAAGATACCTTTCTACAGATACTAATACATCCCCTCTCTTCAAATCCTCTGAATAGCTTACCCATTACTGACGGAACACTCACTGGCCTGTAAGAATCAGGACTATCTCACATTTGCATCCAATCTTTTGGCCAGTGAAGACACAGTCTATTGCCATACAATCCCACAACAGTGTCCTCCATTTCTGCAGCTGTGATACTATTCCACTTTCCCTATCTTTCAAACGATTTCCCTTACTCTGGTTTATCCGACTGTGCGCATTTTGAAACATCTGAACACCGAGGATTTACATCCTTCACATACATGAGGAATAAAAATCAGGTTAAGCTTCCGTCTAAATTTGCAATGTGCAATCATAGTAATGAATAATAAATAGAATAGTCAATGTAACATTGAAATACACACAGATCAGCATAAGTTGATCAGTCTGACGGCCTGGTGGAATAAGCTGTTCTGGAACCGGCCGGTCATGCCCCTTATGCTGCGGTACAATTTCCTGAATGATTGTGAAGTCTCTGAGTTAGTTTGGAATTTATTCATTTCAGGATTACGAGTCACATGATTGTTTGCATTTATGACATATTTGCCAACCCTACCCATTTTTAAAAGTGTTTTAATCGACAACTCCGCTGAATTGCTATTGGACCTGGGCGTTATCCGCACAGATGGCCATTTAACGTAAACACATACTTCAGTCCATTCTTCAGTTCTTTTCTGAATTTCCTTTGTGTCAGTGTATAGATACAAGTATTGGTGCACATACTCAGAATTTGCAACATGAAACCAAATTGTTGTAGTATATATACTGGGGAAGTCAAATATCTGTCTAGATAAAAGTAATTTACCCCTTGCCACTTGAGGGAATGAGCTACATAGGGCATCCAAAGTAATATGAAATTAGCTGAGATTGCAAACAATAAAATCATCGATTTTCTGCGGTTTTCCACTTCGGCATCTTTCTGATTATCACTGCTGTTCCGAAGCCCTCTGCGGACTCTATTTGCCGCAATGATATGTCTTATTGTACATCCATTTAACACTAGGATTAAGCCGATTGGTAGCAAGGGTGTTAAAATGCTATCCAACAGTTCGTATCCCTTCCACACGGGTAAAGTAGCGTATTCATGCGTGACGGTGCAACGCCACGGCATGTTGTCAATAACGACGTATGGTTCAACAACAAAGTAAAATGGAACAGATCTCACGCAACTCACGATAACCACGGTCACCATAACCACCCGTGCCGTTCTCTCAGTGCAGTATCGTTCCCCTAGCTTTCCACAACATATTGCGATGAACCGATCGAAGGTAAAACTGACCGTAAACCAAACTGAACAGTCCATGGTTACAACCCTAAATACAAGTGTCAGAGCGCATACCGGAGTGATGAGCATGGATCTGGAATAAATGTGGATGTTGTTGGTCTGCTCTACCAAACCGAAGACTAGAACCACCAACAGATCCGCTGTTGCCATTGCAATCAGATAACGGGTGATGCATTTGGAGAGTCCGCATTTTCCTCGAGATAGGATCACAATCGCCGTTACGTTAACTAGACGAAATTTGATGGGATAAAAAAAGGATTATCGTTAGCTGCAACTCTCTGAATGCCCATCATTAATTCAATGCTCTGCAGGGTATTTATTTTGGAAGTGAAAAGCAGAAATACAATATGTGCCGGCTCCATCGGTGCACTCCGGCTAGACGATCACAATAGACAGGCAACTTTCCGACAGCTTAGAGCGAGGAATCTGATTTCCAAGACTCGCCCACCAGTGAGCGGTCGATCGATCCTGTAAACAGCACCGTGATCAACGTCATTTACATTATTAGAGGTAAAACAACTGAATGGATTATTTGTAGTGGAATTAATGAGTTTTAAAGCATAAGGTATAATTTAGTGAATTATGGAGCAATAGACTGGTGTGTCGATATTCGACTGTCCGGTCATTTGAAAAAGCTGCCGATCTGGAAAAGCACCCACTGTCTCTTCAGAAAGCAGAGAGAGATCAAACAAAGTATTGCAATATCGGCATCAACGTAATTGGCAAAAAGAAATAAAAACATCACATCGAGAACATATGGAAACTGAATAATAAAAACTATGAGATGCTTGAATCCTCGATTCTGTAAACATTTTTCAGACACGGTTTTCACTTGTGCTGAGTAATAGTCCAAAAACTGCAGCGGAACAAAAGCAAGAAGTCGGCACTTTACATAGACAGGCCGGCTCCAGTATCTTACCAGGGACACCAATCGCTACAATTGCAGGATAGAAAACTGCCGCGATGTAGTAAATCGCTGGATATCCCATATTCCGTCAGAAATAGCGTTCAGTTGTATGGGACGTTCCAGATGCTCATATGGATCGGTGATCGGTTTTACGGGGTTATATGGAATTCACAGTAATTCCCACTGAGGCAATTAGTGTAGTTATCACATCGTCGCATTACGAACAGCCAACTACACAAACATTGATATTAAAGTGTTATTCTCACTCTGTCACCGTGCCATATATTCGTATCCCCACGGGATGTTACAGGCTATGAACTTTTAAACAAAATATGAACATTGCCAACTTAATTTCAGCTGCGGAAATGGGACATTTTCTGATCAGTGTTATGTCTGACACAAACGATCATCCAGAACAATGAACACGGACAATCAACTTCAAACAGGTTTATTTTGCGTCATATCGGCGGAACACATTCGCTCTGACATTGACATCAGGACATTAGCTCAGCAGGTGAAATGGAGTACATTTTATCGAAGGGGAAGATAGGAACATTTTTCTTTTGCTCGTTTTAATCATTTCGAGTTATTTGAATGATGGAAGTCACAGTAACAGCCGATGACATTCTTCACAATAAAACACGCGATACATATGTTCTTCTAAGCATGTAAAAGAGATAGAGTGCATTATTTCAGGGAACATTTCGGAAGACAAAGTTACGCACCCACACGACTTAATCTGCGGCTTGTGAACCGATTGATGCACGTTCTTATATGTATTAACAGAGACCAGATGATTGCCTCTTTGACTGTGACAAGTGTACTGCAGGAATTGGTTTTCGGTCCGTTGTTATTTATCATGTATGTTATTGAATTAGAAGTCGATGAAGAAAACTGGATCAGAAAAAAAAAATCGGACGAATCTTCGGTTGCGGCCGTTGTCACAGCCAGAATCTCTATCTGGCTGGTAGCCAAGCTGATAGCGTGATGTTGATTGGCTGGCAAACGGGTTGAAAAATGGCAGATGGAATTTAATACAGACAAGTATGAGGTGGACTGTGCTGTAAGGAAAGATATACAGGTTATGAAACATATATTGAATAGGTGAACAAGTGTGGATTATTTAGAAAGGGATCTGGTAATACCAATGGATAATTCCAGAAATGCAGCGTCACGGGCAGATCGGCTCGTATTGAGCTGTGATCACATTGGCCTTCAGTACCAGTTCATATTGTGCAGGGGTTGGGACGTTATGTTGAAGTTGTACAACACGTTGGTGAGGCTTTACATAAAATTCCGTGGGATGCTCCGGTCACTCTCCGACAGTTTGAAATCTCAATAGGCTTCAAAGTTTGCGACGATAATTCGAGTTCGGGATCTGAGGCAAGAGTCAGAGGGTCAGAGTGAACAGTTGAGAAAATTAAACCCTTGAGAACAGGTAAACGAGTGGAGAAGTATGCACAGTTGTGAGAGTTGCAGGCAGGGTCAGGGTGAATAGGTGAACATTGACACACAGACTATGGAACAGTACCGTTTTGCACTCTACAAATCTCTGCTGAACTCTCAATCTTCTCCAAAGTCAACCCAACAATTCACTCTGTTTCATCTCCTGTTTTCTCTTCATTTAAGAGTCTCCAGATGTCTGTAATGTATCAGACTTGGACAGTACTCCTGCTAGCGTGTTCAACGCTCCAAACATTCTCCTGCCTTCTCAACGTAAACCTTGATATCCCGACCAATCCAGAGCCTGAGAAGATCCGGTTTAAATACCATTCGAATACCTTGCCCTCCGAAGCCGTCTGTGGCAATGACTACCACAGATTCAACACCGTCTGTCTAAACAAGCTCCTCCTCTTCTCCGTTCTAAGTGGACAGCGCGATGGTGGTATAATGAGGGGGTCAGGACTGAACTCAATACTGCAGACAAAACAGAATTTATAGTCCTCGTCATTAAGTGTCGACTGTTCAAATCAGTCCCCCGAATAACGACAGACAACACAGCATAAGCCTTCTGAACAGCACTGTCAACGTGCCTGGTATCTCTGAAAGCTCGCGCTCACCAAAACGGTGTGTTCCTCCTCACGGCTAAGAGTTCTACCAATAATCCCATTAATCTTCTTTCAACATCAGCCACCAAAGTGTGTCACTACACACTTTTCTGCATTGAATCCCACTTTCACTTCTCAGCTCAGTTCCACTTTTTACGAATAGTTTTAAGGTACATCAAACACTGTACGCCAACCAAACAAGACCAACCTTACTGTCACCCACAAAAGAACAAACCAAATCTTCCACTTTCTCTTACATCGTTTATTAAAATAAAACTGAAAGAACAGAGTACCCAGACCATAACCCAGCGCAACACCGCACAGAATATTCTCCATCTGCTTCCACTCTCTTCCAACTGTGGACAAAACTTTTCTGAATTCAGGTACCCAAGTATCACGGCATCCAATGCGTAGGATAGACTGCATGAAAGTACAAAGGACAAATGTAGAACGATTCTGTACTGCAATGAACAGAACTGTTTCTACCCTACAGGCACCACACTGACCACACTGGTATTATTAATACTTACACCGACCTGCCAACGTCCACATAGATAAGTTACTGCTTGTCTAGTTCACTCAATACTGCAATGCAACTATCACAACTCCTTCGG
>JAUOBT010034083.1:0-12050 GCA_032362145.1 Hypanus berthalutzae
TCTCTCTCTCTCTCTCTCTCTCTCTCTCTCTCTCTCTCTCTCTCTCTCTCTCTCTCTCTCTCTCTCTCTCTCTGTCAGTGTACTATAAAGGTACGGGTGGAGGGAAGGATATGCAGTCTGTGAGAAAGGCAGAGCTGGGTCACTGAAGCCAATGCCTGTAAAATCAGTTGCTGAATCGATCAGTTTCACTCCTCCCTCTCCATCTCCGTCAAGCTCTTTTCCCTCTCTCCGTGGCCGAAAGACAGATGCCACAGTGCTGAGGATAGAAAGAGAGTGAGGGAGAGAGATGTTCACTGACAAATGGTAGACTATGGGGCGGTGGGTGGGAGAGAATGGGAGACTGTGGGTAAGTAGTTTGAAGACGGTGAAGGTGGGATGAGCAAGTGGATACAATGAGGGAGGGTGAAGAGAGGCACCTAGGGAAGGAGGAAGTAAGGTGGAGGGTAAGAACGTGAGCAGCGATAGAGAGAGGGGAGTCAGAGAGGGAAAACCATTTTATGTGAAATTTGGGCAAATGAAAGAAGGAGAGAAGGAGACCGGGCACAGGGGTGGGAGAGAGAGGGAGTGTAGGAGATAGGGAGAAAGGAACGAGTGGACTAGCATGGAGGTGGGATAGATGGAGAGGGCTGGAGCGGAGGAGAGTGTGGGTGTGATTGCGAGAGTAATACAAGGGAGAGGCTTGTGTGTGTGTGTGTGAGGGGGCAGAGAGAGACTGCAATGAACACTCGGGGTGAGAGAGGGACAGAGGGAGTGAGAGCGCGTGGGAGAGATGGGTTAGAATGGAGGAAGTGGAGAGGAACAGGAAATGGGAAAAGAAAGGGGCATAGAGAAGGAGGTGTAAAGCGGAACAACACGCACAAAATGCTGAAGGAACTCAGCAGGTCAGGCAACCTCTATGGAAAATAATAAAGAGTGGACGTGTCGGACCGAGATCAGAAGGATGAGAGGATTCGATCAGTGGGGAGTAGGAACTTTCCGATGATGCTGTGGGATTGTTTGTTAGATTACAGTAAGTGAGAAGTACAATATATAATGTAAAACACAATCCCAAGTCTAAAACAAAGTGTGAAGGAATTGATGAAGGAAGAAGTGACATAACAATCTACTAAACAAATCTAAACAGAGCACAGAATCATTGATCAGACAGAAGGGACGTAGAGGCGGTGAGGGTGGGGTGGGAGAGTGGGGAGACTGGAGATAGGGTGGACAAAGGGGAAAGGGAAAGGGGAGTGGGAGGGAAGAGGGTGAGAGTGAAAGAAAGAACGTGGGGAGAGAGGGTTCAAGAGTAGGAAAGTGCGTTATACTAGGGAAGAAAGAGTGAAGCAGAGAGTGGGGAAGTGTGGAAGAGGGGAGGATAGTATGAGAGAGAGGAGAGTTGTGAAAGTTGAGAGAGGAGAGAGAGAGAGAAGAGAATGGTAAGCAGTGAAAGCGAGGTTTGTAGGCAAGAGAGTGGGGAAAGGAGAGGGACATAAATGAATGGGTATGGAGTGGGAGGTGCCTCACCTCATTTTGTCTTGATGACGGATGCTGCTTTTCCTTTTGCTAAGGCAGACATTGATAGACTTTAGATCAGTCTGGGCAGGAAGGGATACGCTGCGAAGGCAGGAAAATGGGGCAGAGAGGAAAAATAGATTTACCATGATGACGTAGCAGAGCAGTTTTGATGGACCAAATGGCCTAATTCTGCTTCTGTCTCTCATGAGCCTCTCATTCAATGAGAGCAAGAGCAATGAACTGGTTCTGGACTTTGGAGGAGGAAATAGGAACCCATGAGGCAATCCTCATCGGGGCTCAAAGGTGGAGACGTTCAGCAACTTTAAATTCCACAGTGTTAACGTTTCAGAGGATCTGTCCCGAGCCCGGGACACAAGTGCAATCACAAGAAAGGAGGAACTGTCTGTCCTCAGTAGTATGGCCCAGCACATCATAGTGGATATGGCCCAGCACATCATAGTGGATATGGCCCAGCACATCATAGTGGATATGGCCCAGTACATCATAGTGGATATGGCCCAGCACATCATAGTAGTTATGGCTCAGCACATCTCAGGTAAAACTCTCCTTATGACTGCACACATCTCTGCGGAGTGCTGTCGCAGGAAATCAGCATCCACCATCAAGGACCCCCACCACTCAGGCCATGCTCTCTTCTCAATGCTGCCATCGGTAAGAAGGTGCATGAGCCTCAGGAGCCTCAACCCCAGGTTCAGGAACAGTTATTACACTCAACCAAAAGGTCCTGCTTTCTTTTTACAATATATTGATTCAGAAGAAAAGATTTACAGAGTGCAACACATAGATACATCTCAACATAACTTGTGCACATTCATATATTGTAATGAAATTGATCAAAATGCTATAGCATAACACATAAAGGTATACCACTCTGTAATCAAAAATTTAAAGATAGGTCATATATCATAAAAGAAATTGTTATATATATACAAAAAGTCAACCCCCTATCAACTACCGAAGAAAAAAGCTGATGGATGACAATGGATAATTAGAAAAAAAAAACATTCACTTAAGAAGAGAAGATAAAAATATACATAAAAGTCTGTGCACTGTTAACCTTTATAAATTGGAAAAGTAATTTAGGAAAGGTCCCCAAATATCATAAAAAGATTGTTTCGAATTTAAGACTGAGCAGCGGATCTTTTCTAAATTTAAATACGACATAATATCATGCAGCTATTGAAGATGTGTAGCACGGGTAGACGCCTTCCATTTAAGCAAGATTGCTCTTATTGCTAAAAGATAGGTAAAAACTAAAACCTGCAGGTGAGGATTATTTAAAATTCTATCTTCATTTGTAATAATACCAATCAAGGCAGTAAGGGGATTTGCGTCAAATTGTACCCTAAAATTTGAGAGAAGGTATGAAATACTTCCCGCCAAAACTTTTCAATTGTAGGGCAAAAACAAAACATATGAATTAAAGAGGCATCAGCAGAGTTGCAATTATTACAAAGTGGAGAAACATTCGGGTAAAAACTGGAGAGCTTCTGTTTAGAAATGTAAGGTCTATGAACCACATTAAATTGTAGAAGAGAATAACGAGCACAGAAAGATGAATTATTACACCGTTTAAGAATTTTATTCCATCTATCATCAGAAATCAGACAAATCAGGTCATCCGCCCAAGCATTTTTTTCATTTTATCTAAAAAGTCTTGTCTGGTGTCAATCAACAAGTTATGGATACCGGTAATAGAACCATTAACAAAAGGTTTTAAAATTAAAAGATCATTCTGTAAATTTTTATCAGGACCTATAGGAAAAGTAGCTAATTGGAAACGTAGAAAATTCCTAATTTGAAGGTATCTGTAAAAATATGATTTTGGGAGCACAAATTTATTTGAGAATTGGTCAAATGATGCAAGAGATCCTGAGATAAACAAGTCCCAAAAACACTTAATACCTGGTTCATCCCAATCCTGAAAGACTTTGTGAATCATGGAAGGAATAAAAAAAATAATTAAGGAGAATGGGAGATGATAATGAAAAATTCGCTAAACCAAAAAATTTTCCAAAATTGAGACCAGATCCTTAAACTTTGCTATTCCCACAACCAATGGACACAATCAACAGCTCTTCATCTCATGTTCTTGATGTTTATTTCTGGGTTATTTTTTAGTTTTATTTCTTTTGTATTTGAATTTTGTTGTCTTTTGCACATGGTTGATTTGTTTGTCCTGTTGGGGGCGATCTTTCATTCATTTTATAATGGTTCTTGAGTTTACTGAATTTACAACATAATCAAATCCCAGGATTATACATGGTGACGTGCCTATACTTTGATAATAAATTTACATTGCACATTTTAAATTGTACATTTCAATTTGTAAATAACTCTGAAACACAAGAGCGGGTTGTGAGCTCAGTCTGCTGGGTAAATGATTTTGTTCTGATCTGAATGGTCGGCCCAACACTGTGACCCGTCTTTCGAGGCACACCAATTACTGGAAATATTCCTGAATTGAACTGGAAAGCCTCAAATACTCTGTCTCTCTGCTCAAGCGTGCAAACACACGTAGACACACACACACACACACACACACACACACACACACACACACACACACACACCATTTGTGACACTGTCAGCAGGTACTGGCCCAGAAACATCAAAGCTACCGAAAACGTCAGTTCTTTCACACCAATATGAGCGTATCTCCTCTTCGAAAATGGGCCTGAAACGGAAAGTATCGATAAGGATTCATCTGGTATACATGCTATCAACGTAAAAAAGAAGCAATTCTTAACGCATTTTAATGAATTTTGCGATTCCGTATAATCTCTATAAATGTGATCTTCGTTAACATGATTCTTTCAGCAATTTACCAAAATCTTTCAAGATATTTCAGGTAAAAATCTTAGAGTCCGGTCATCTGGTGCTGATGCGAGGACATGCAAGTCCCCACGATCCCGACTGCGATATCGTCTGGTGATTAACAGTGTGGCGCCCAGATCACTGCACGATCAGCCTTGGAGGTAAGGTAAAGTGGGAGGTTCGAGACGAAGGGCGATTCAACCAACACCGCAAGAGTAGTGCTGGCGGAAGATGATGTCACAACAGATTTGCAATGCAGACGGAGGAATACTGCAGGGGTGAAATGTCCACGGCCGTATTTTATTCCATGCCACAGGACCCAGGCGCCGACCTGTCAAGTGTGTTGCCTATGTATCAACCTCCCCACGTTAAACAAAGTGACGCACAGGTGTTGTCCACTTTGAGAATCCAATCCTGCTCTTCAGGGAAACTTTACAGAAAACTCGAGACTTCACAAAGCTTCTACAAATGATATGACAAGACTGAGGTCCTGGACCTGAAACTCTCTTTTAATTCAATGATAGAAACATCCTGATCAGCGGCGCACCTCTCTCAATTTGCTTGATGCAGCAGTTCCTTGCACCGATATTCTCCATTATACGCAGTTCTGTACGGGTTGTGAGTCAGAGCCTCCGATTTGCAGGCTAAAATGCGTTCCGATTTACTCTCTGGTGTACTTAAACCCGTCTCAATCGCTCTACTCCCTGCATCACTCGCCAATGTTTCAATTAGATAGTTGAAGGGAAAACGACAAGTCTAATAGCATTCCTTCTCAATATGTCCTGACTTGTTCTGTTGCATGCGCTCTGCTTATATATTTATATTTTCTGTTTTCCTTGCGAAGAATTTATCTTAAGATTTCCCTCTGACTAGGCGCTTTATTCCGAGTGTGTAATGAAGATTTGACTTTCATAAAATCGAGTGAGACCCTCACCTCGCACCACCCCAAATCTCGTCAAACAACTCCACTGGAGAGGGGTGAATTGGCAAACAGTTATCTTCCAGGGGCGGTGAAAATTCAGAGGCATCAATGATATTTGACAGCGCCCTGGGAAATACCATGAGATTGAGCGATACAGCTGGCCGTCCGGCATTTGACAAGTACATTGCACCAAAAAGTTTACGAACCTACTCGGTAAGACAGAAAGACACAAACTATAACGTCCTACTTGGAACTACTAGACCTAATTCTTTCGGTCACTAAAACGAACATTGATATGGTTAACTAGATGTGAACGGGCCACACCCTTTGCTGCACACCACTAATCTGTCCAATCCTCAACGCCGTTCGAGATTTCGCACTCGTTGAAGGTCGAGAACTCATGGAATCACAGACTCGTCATGACGACGGATACGAAATGCTGTACAAACTGGATCAATACTTTTGCACATGCGCGAAAATGAATAAATAAATCTGGGTCAAATTGGCGCAAGAGTACAACTGTTCCTCGATCAACAACTTCCAGTTTGCCCAGGCACGTGACTCTCCTTCGTCTGTGTTTCATTTTAAACGTGTTTCCTGACAGGTCAGAGCATACAATTTACATCATTGAGTCCGTATGAGTCACGTAGTGCGTCTGCTGTCAGTCAGTTTCCGGACTTGGACAGCCTTCAGGCGAAGAAACTTCGAGGCTGGACTGCAGCGGATGTTAGATTCCAGTTCGCCGATGGAAGAGCCCATTTAAGTGTCGAGGGAAGAAGAATTTGAGATCAACGGGAATGCGGTAGGCGAGCGAGTGCCCATCGCCGACTGACTTTCCATTTATCTGCGCCGAAAAGAGTCTATGAGCGGCCTCGCTCGGAGTGGTACGCAGTATCAGGTGAGTTGAGCGCAAACAGTTTAAAAAGACGGCAGACATATACAGCGGGCTGCGGAGTGAGGGGCAGCAGAGTTGAAGAGCTTTGGCTCAACGGGCTTCGGGGACAACGGAACGTGGCGAGGCAGTTGTTGACTGTAAAAGGAGGTCGTATGCATGTGAGGCCTGGTAGGTCCTGCAGTCTCCCGGCGTCCTGGACGGCCACATCTCCACCCGATGTATCGAGATGCAACTCCTAAGGGGCCATGTTAGGGAACTGGAGATACAGCTCGATGACCTTCGTCTGGTCAGGGAGAATGAGGAGTTGTTCGAGATGAGTTGCAGGCAGGTGGTCACCCGGGACTACGGGGGACAGGGAAATGGGTCACAGTCAGCGGAGGGAAGTGGAAGAGTCAGTTACTACAGATTACCGCTGTGGCTCTACCCCTTGACAATAAGTACTGCTGTTTGAGTACTGTTCGGGGGTGGGGGGGCAACCCTACCTAGTGGAACAGACAGTGGGTAGGTAAAGAAAAAGGAAGGCGGTAGTGATAGGGGACTCTAAAATTAGGGAGTCAGCAAGGCGATTCTGCGGACGCAGGAAAGAAACTCGGATGGCAGTTTGCCACCCAGGTGCCTGAGATGAATTCGCACGTTTCTCTCTCTGTTATCTATACAAATCCAAGTGCGTCATATTTTATAAAATGGACTCTAGGAAGAACCCCGAACACGGCAAAAATGACATAATGATCCATTATTTCATAGTCGTCGCACTTGAAACTGTCATCCGCTCTCTGCCTCTACCTTGAACTGTATCCAGACCTACGTTTAGGTAATCTTTGCATTTCTGCTCAACGAGGAAGGACTACAATGAGATTGACAGAGAGCAGAGAAATTTCCATGTATGTTTCCGAGAGTCAATGACTTGATGCAGAGGGATTGGTCTAGAATTTATTCCCTACGATTCGAGATAGAAGGAGGGATACAAAATTATGAGGCGCACTGTTGGGGTATATGCAGGTATTTATTCACGACCGATGTTGGGTGAGACTAGGAGCAGCTCAGGATGAAAGGTGGTGTAATTCAAAGGGAGCATTAGGAAAATGCTCACATACAGGGTAAAATATTTTCGAACCAGCCGAGAGCAGAAATGCTTGAAATAGTTTCGATTTCAAAATGAAAGTAGGGCTTGGCAACTATTGTCCGGTTGCAGTTGGATGGGATGGGGCAATATAGTTGCTTGGGACGGACGATATGCCAAAGAGACTGTCTCTGAGTTGTATAGTATCCAATGCCCAATGTTTCTCTCACCCCGGTGGCCCGGGGTGATGTAGACGTCAGCACCCCACGTATTTCAGAAGGAGCGGTGACGTCTGAAAGTCAAAGCGTAGGACCGCTTTAATGTGGCTTTCAATGAAAATCAAAACGAGGGACAGTTCCTTTAACATGTAGAAAGAATAGGCTGGTCAACACTTCCACTTGAATGGAGCCCTGAAACGGGCCTGCTCCGGTGCAGAGCTCTTCTCTGTTCCAAATCCCTCAGTCGCGGCAATGTGAAACTAATTCTGCTCACCTTGACGTCTTTCAATGTCCAAGATAACTTTTATCATGCCTGCCTCCTGAATTCACTGTCGCGCGTAAACGTCTTAAAAATTTTGTGAGCTCATGAAAGTATCATCACTGCCTATTTCCTGCTGTTGCAACTTTCACTATGATAACATATGTCTTTTGATTATTTTTCATTCAACTTAGTTTAGTTGCATTATCCAGAGTGCAATGGCAATTACCGACTCACGTTGGAGAAGTTTCCATTGTTATATTCTCTGTGCCACTTTGCAAGATGCACTGTACTCATTCGAGTTCAAATACATGCAGGCATGGTCAGGAGGATCTGTTAAACTTCAGACCGAACATGAAAGAGGGAAAGAAATGTGATTGAAGTTACTTTGAAAGTGGAGTGATTGCTGCTGCCCGGCATAGCTCTGAAACGTAAGTTCTCTTGTGAAGGGTGCGAAAAGTAAAAACAATCCAGTATACGGTGGCTCTGTGGGCGAAGGTGTTTTGTTAACGAGAGAGATCGGGGTGAATAGACAGATTGGTACAATCTGTCAGGAAGCGACAGTAACTTGACTGTCCGATCGGGACAACAGTGGTTGTTCAGAAGTGCATCTCTGAATGTCAGGTCCTGAAAGTAATGGGCGACGGCAGCAGAAGGCCAGTCCACCTGATAGTGTGTTCACTCAGGGGCACATTTCTCCACATTACGCAAACTTTCCACACCAGTCATTTTAACCAAAGTATAGCGTTTACTGAAATTTCAGACGGTGAGTTTCTCCATATAAGCCCCAGCTATCTGCCATGGTTTAGATACCGAATATTATCACAAGAGGTTCTGCAGTGTGAGACGCGGTTTGCTTGCATGGTATAGCAGTCATAACTCCACTTTACTTTCCGACAGTTAACTTGGCGGCGATCGTGAGACTCAGCCGAGGAAAGTGTGTCGAAGGTATCACTTGTTATTTGCTGGCGATGGGCGAGGCCGATCTAATGGTGGTTGTCATTGACGTCGCGTTGTACCAGCTGGTTGAAACGTACCGAGCATACCGGCTTCGGCCATCACTTCCGCTCTGTTTAGACCACTTCGTACTTTGTTACGAGTCTTTCGATTGTTCCGTGTGGCTTACCGTAGCGTTCACTTTCCATCGCTTTGTGTTCATTTGCTGGTCTAAGATTCAGTGCAAGTACTGTACGCCAAAAATTGCGGGATGGGTTATTGGCACAATATGCGCCGTGTTCTGTTTAAAGAACATCCCCTATTACTTCTTGCATAAGGAACGTGCGGATATCTTGGAAAAAATGTCGTATCAAGTGGGGTCTTCACACGGAGCCTGAGTTTGAGTGGTTTTACTGGGCGGACCGTCTGTTGAATCCGCTGCTCCCTTTCTTCCTCATTTTGTTCCTCAACATCCTGACCGTCAGACAGATCCTGGCGTCCAACCGAATTCGCAGGGAACTCAGGGGACAGAGAACTAGCGCGAAGCAGCAGGATCCGAAGATGAGGAGTCGGAGACAGTCCATTGTTCTACTGTTAACCCTGTCGGCGAGTTTCCTCTTGTGCTGGGCGACAACCACCATTGTGTTCATTTTCCTTCGGTGCCTCTACACGGACCTCGAAACGTCTTTCCGACTGCTTAGGGTGCGGCAAGCGGGGACAGTGATTCAGCTTTTCAGCTGCTGAACAAACACTTTCATTTACGCTGTGACCCAGACCAAATTCAGGGAGCAGCTAAAGATTGCGGCGGTCTCCCCCATACATTTGTTTGTTAAAATCTTCAGGCCGTGCTTAACGCTCGGATAAACGTGTTGAATAATACGATATTTCCGGAAATGGCTCGCCAGCAGTCGTGCCAGCAAGCTGACAGTTAACAATCATTAGAATGTTCGTTGCGTTCGCTGAATAACGTGTTTCTGAAGAACTGCCCTGCCCTGAATTCCTGAAGTAAAATAAGGTTCTCCTTTTTTCTGATAACATGATTGGTTATTGGTTATAGTGATGAAAATCCATTGGGATCATTTCCAATCCAAAAAATCCGACTTTCGTAGTACATATGCAATGTAACATGCGCACAAATATGGCGGAACTGACCAGTACAGGAATACCTACAGTGAGGATGAAGAGCGAACTATAGAAGCGGAGGGCATTCAACAAAATCCACGCATACGCACACAATTCTCTGAACAACGTGGTCGGTTGATTGGTGACAATTGGCTGGAAAAGTCCCTCAACTGTAGGACATTTGGGACATCAGATGAGTCTTTTAAAATAATCTATTCAGAAATTTTACCATTCTCTTTCTTCACGCCAGTACAAATAAATAGGGAGGAAATAACTTATCAATAATTTTCTGGCTGCGCCGGCGAATTTATCATAACGGGTCTCAATCAATAAAGTGTAACTCCGGTCGTTTATCATTACGATGCGATCTGCAGCTTCAGGTCCGAAATACAATGAACTTTGACCATGTGCATAAGGTGTAACGGTACTAAAATATGGATCAAGGGAACGTTTGTCAGTTCCCCGTCTGCTTTATTGTTAACATTCAAATTGCCTATCTAAAGGAAGCGTTTGTGATCCTTTCACAAAATCATTAGCAAATAGACCACACCATATTACAGTTAAACTATTCGGCCCCTCGAGTCTGATCCAGAATTCCATTAGCTCGAATTTAGTATCTCTCTCAAACGCATTCTCCTGCCTTTTTCCTCAGCTATGTTCTAAACGAAGGCCCTTCCAGTATGAGGCTAAAATCTCTACTGCTAGATCTGCCGAAGACAGAAAACAAAATCTTCACGCCCACTCATTATTTGGTAGCTCTCATTGAGGTGGCGAGCCAGCAGCTCCCCCCCCCAACACGTCATTGACAATACCTCAGGCGAACCCGGACCCCAGAGCCATCAAACATCCGTCAGAACGTAACCCTCTCATTTCCAGGACAGCTCCCGTGACCTCCTCTGCACACACTCCATTGCCAGTGCTTCCATTGCTGGCCCATGCGCCAAGGCTGCTTTGTATACTCAAGAGATCTGTAAACTTTCATTGCGTATACGTGCTCAGTCTGATGCGAATCTCAACTAATTTCAAATTCTGTGGGATTCTCTGTTATCTATAGCAATGGCCGGAGATCAAGTCTCGGTGGCCCTATTCTGCCAGGACCAATGCTCTGTGTTCTTGTCCATGCTCCTCGTCATGCCCTGGCACGTCCAGAACTCGAGTCCAGTACAGTTCCTAGTTCATCAATGTCTGTGCCTTGCATTTGCGACCGCTCCCAGCGCCCACCTAATGACAGAACAGTCCAGCCAAGCACAGACGCAGCGACACTGCCACTGTCGTGTTACTCTCGACATCCTGTGTTATCTCCGGTTAAATGCCTCCCCAACCGCCCCTGTCATCCATAGTCTGGGGAAGCCTTTTGGGTATCCAGGTATTCGATCCATCGAATCGTGGTACGCATTCTGGTTCACAGTCCGGCCCTTCGTTCCTTATTCCGAGCATTTCGGTTTTCCCTTTTTCTGTTCGGTGCTCCAACTGAGGCATCTAATTCTTACTTTGGGCTGACTACATAAACATCTCACTGGGTTCAGCTTCATATGGTGCACTGTTTCCTTCCCTTCCCTTCACCTTTCTCCTGAAGCCTTTGCCGGCAAACCCGCCGGCGTCTTCGCCTGTATCGCTGTCAAGTTCTACCGCCGCAGCAAAACCGGAGCCTTATTGTGTCTAGATAGGGAACTGTCTTTCGTTGTTTGGAACTGCCTCTGTGTTCACGCTTCGCTGGGTAGGACCGGCCATTTGTCGCGACCTCATGTTGGGAACCACCTCTCCGTGTTTTCTGTACGAGTCCCGGCCTTAAGACCTGCTCTCTCGGCGGGGTCCTGGCTCTATGTAGAGACCGGGACCAAGGTCCTGTTCCCAAGGAGGCGTCCCTTCTCTGTGCTCCTGTTCTCCGAAGACCAAACTTTGTGTTACTGTTCTGCCAAGGCCGAGGCCCTCTGTTCCAGTTCTCCCCACGTCAAGTCTCTGTGTTCCTGTCCCAGCTCTTAGTCTATGTCCTGACCCTTCCCTAACTCTAGTCCGGTCCATTTCCTAGCAATCTCGTCTACGTCCTCGTCCGTATCGCTGTCAAATTCTATCTTCGGTGCAAGACCGGATACTTGCTGTATCTACATAAGGAGCTTTCTGTCGTTTTTCGATCTGTCTCTATGCCCACGCCTTCGCTAGGTAGGTCCAGTCGTTTGCCGCTACCTTGGGAACTGTGTGTCTGTGTTCTGAGTACGTGTCCCCGCCCTACGTACTGCTCCCTAGGAGGGGTCCTGACCCTGTGCAGCGCCCCGGCCTGGAGGCCTGGTGCCAAGGCGGGGTCTCGG
>JAUOBT010034133.1:0-12045 GCA_032362145.1 Hypanus berthalutzae
CTTTGTACCCTTCGGCCTCTCAGAGTTGCTGCACATTCATAACAATACAAGCTTTGTACTCTCAAAATTTCACTTGCGAAGGCCTCCCAATTACCAAGTAACCTTTGCCAGTAAATAGTCTGTCGCAATAACTTGCCAGATAATTTCTGATACCATCAACATTGGCCTTTCTCCAATTTAGAATCTCAGACCTATCCTTTTCCATACATATTTACTTTGAAACAAATGTCATTATGATCACTAGATGCAAAGTGTTCCCCTACACAAAATTTTGTCACCTACCGTGTCTCATTTCCTAATTGCAGATCAAGTATCACATACTCTCTTGTTGGACTTTCTGTGTACTGATTAAGGAAACATTCCTGAACGCACTTGACAAACTCTAACCCATCTAGTCCTTTTACAATATGGGAGCCCCAGTTAATATGTGGAGAGTTCAATTTAATTATAACAACCTTATGTTTTTTTGCAACAATCTGCAATATCTCTACCATAGACCAAAATCTATTTCTAAATGGATTAACACCCATAACGTGGCTTCAATCATAAATAATTGTATCAAAACCAAAATATTTAAAAAATAATTGGGAGTGTTTTTGAAACAATTGGCTCACACTCAATTAGTAGTGAAGACTCTTTTTAATTGTCTGTGTGGGCAATCAAGTCATGCAGTAGCAGTATCCCAAAAAGGCTCGGGCCAGATTGAGTAGAAATGGTCAACCACTCTACTTTATGTTAAGGACAGCTGCAAAAACAAAAACCTGGAAAGTAATCTCTGAAGAAAAATAAGCTAATAAACTGCACATCACAATTCCAAGAAAGTAAAACTATTTAAAGCCCAATTCTGCATATTTTAAGTTGACAACTATGTAAACGATTACACATATTTATAAGTGCATGATCTAACTTTTAGCTTTTTACAGCAACAATATTGTAGCAATTCATGAGAATAATTGGAAAAGAATGCTGTGTTGAAATTCTGGGGAAGTGTCCCTATTAATTACAAATGAACCTTGGCTTTATTCAAAGAAATATACAGAACCTTAAATTGTCCTGTTGCAATCACAAGTGATACTAGGAATTCATCAGAACTTGAGAAGATAAGCTTTCATAGGCACAGTATTGTTTTCAACATTGTTTATTTCACTTAGAATTTATCTTCTGGTGCTCCTTTACAGGTAAAAAAATATAGAAATAAATGTACCACTCCTGAAGAACAACCATGCTAAGTCAGTTGTGCAAAATTGTATTCTTTGCATGAACTGAGTATAAAACAAAAGCAGGAACAGTCTGAACGTTCAGTACAATTTTCAGACTGTGCTGCTAACAATTTAATCAAACCAATATGAGAAAATCTGAAGATGATGGAAATACAAAGCAACACACACAAAATGCTGGAGGAACCCAGCAAGCCAGGCAGCATCTGTGGAAAGTAAACAGTCGATGTTTCAGGCTGAGACCTTTCTTCCTGAAGAAGGGTCTCAGCCTAAAGTGTTGATGCTTACTCTTTTCCATAGAAGCTACCTGATCTGCTGAGTTCTTCCAGCATTTCGTGTATGTTGTTTCATCAAACCAATAAACTAATCAGCGGAAAAAATCTAGTTTTTCATTAAACTGACCCTAGTATTTATTGTGCAACAACCCATTTAAATTTAGTCATGATGCTATGATGGTTAATTTCAGGAATAAATACCATGAGACTAAATTATCTGTGGGCTTCTTAATTAACCCATTTACTGGCCTTTGATGTTTACAAATAGAATGGCATAAAATGGTATAAAAAAGATTGGGAGCAAATATAATTAATCTTAGGAAAAGCTAGATGAACACTGCGAGAGAAAAGAACAAGATGTTATGTTGATGTGATCCTAAGGAAAGAAGAAAAACCAGTGGCATGGATTAATTCAGCAGACTGACTTATTTTTGTTTAGAACTACCCATAACAGAATATATTTTTCTGTTTATTTGTAATGATACATTGAATACAGGAAGAATAAGACTAAAATAGCACCATGCCATGACATACATTAATTATACTACTTACTTTTATTTCAAATACAGCAAGCTTTAAGTAATGCTCTTCTTGAACTATGTTTTCCTTGGTGTAAAATGGTTCTACGACTGGACCAGTTATAACATGGATATAATTGTGGAATTCATCAGCCTGTGTTGAAAAATATGGTAGTTTCTCCAGGTACAGCAGGATGCTTGCTCTTTGCATATATATATCCTCTGGCAAATTATATGTGTCACTGGATAGAGAAAAGAAACTAATTTCTGTCAAGAATGCAATGCATTGAATTATTGAAGAAAGATACATATTTACTGTTCAATAGCAGCTTCCACATTGGGCAATTCTGAGACAAGCATTTTTTTGTGGTACATTACTTCAAGTGAAGTTTCCTTGCTGATATTTCTAATTTCTTTATAGATACATTGAACTTGGCATGTCATTTTTATAAAATAGCTTCCAAGCTATTTTCATTCACATTAAGGAAATCTATCAAGAGATCCATTAAACAAGTATGTCAGGTAGCATTCTTGTTGAAAAAAATATTTACCATTTCAAGTTTATGATTTTTTGCCAGAACCAGAAAAGAAAGTTTAGAGAAAAACAAACTTGAATGGGATGTTAAGGAGTTTAAATGACAAAGTGGATGATTGTGCAAGATGCAGATCAAGGAGAACAGAAAGCAAAATTGTGACCAGTTTGTCTGAAATGTTGATCAAAAGTTTTAGAACTTTTCCAAATTCAAGAGAATTCAGGAATCTCCAATACTGATTCTGCATTCTAATTTGCATCTTTTATTTATATTCCAAAGCTGTTTGCTTTTCATTGGCATCAATCTCCCTTTTTACTTAGTCTCCACCCCTGTTCCACTTCTATGCACCTTATAGATTGATTTTCTCAAACTTTTCAATATTCTGATGAAAAGCCAGTAAACCTGAACAAATAAAACTAATTCTGCTCCAACAGATACTGCCTAACTTGCAGAGTAAATTCAGAATCTTGTGCTCTTATATCAGATTTCAATCATCCACATTATTTGGTTTCTGTATGTTACATTTGCATCAAATCTGTGTATTTTCAAAGGAATGAAAATTGTGAAATTAATATAAAATATTAAGGCCAATCTATTCTGCTTTCTAAACTTGGTAATGATGAAGAAAGTTTACTGAAATGCAATCCACTAATTACAGCATACAAAGTAAGCTATCATGTATTGACAATGCTTTGTATAAATAAGTACCTAACTTGTTTCCGTTTCTTCACATATGAAGACATCTCTTTCATGAATTGCTTTTTATATTCCATGGTTAAAATAATATAAAGGGAAATAGTATCAATAAAGAAATTTATATTTAAAATATACACATTATCTATTTAAGATGCAGGTCAAGGGATAAAAACAAACAAATGCTGCACATATTTAATACATTCCAATCGGCAGTCTGTCACCGTGGAGTCCTGCTCTGTGGTTGTGCAGTGGCTGCAGCAGTTCAGAAACTTTAGTCATCATATCCCTGATGAAACACCTCTTTCTCTCATGTAGCAGTTTGACCTATTGTAAACACCTCATCCAAGGCGTCTTGATTCCAAGAAGACTTATTGCTGTAAACACTCTTACGAGTAAAGAATTACTTCTGTATCTGTAAAACTCTCCCTGGGACTTTTTTGAGACAAGTAAAATTATAACAATGACCATTAATTGTCAGTTAATAATTGTTTTAAATAATCTTGGTTTGGGTGGGAGGCCTCTCATGCTAATTTAGCAAATGTAGAACTGCAGGAACTCAAACAAGGAGTTCCAAGGTAACAGCAAGAAGAACCAAAGTATACCAGAATGACATCTGGAATGATTCACACTACAGTTTTATTTATTTTTTTACAATGTAGAAACCTATTTACACCTATGGAGGGGAATACACAGTTAACATTTTGGGGTAAGAGCCTTCATTAGGATTGAAGAAGAAAGGGCAGACACCAGAGTAAGAAGCTGATGGTGTGGAAGGAGTACAAGCTGGCAAGTGATAGGTGAGATCATGTGAGGTTGGAAGATGGGTGGGTAGGGATGATGAAGAAAGAAGCTGGGAGGTGTAAGACAGAAGGCTGAAGATGAAGGTATCTGATAGGAAAGCATAGTGGAACTTGAAAAAAAGTGAGGAAGAGAAACAGTAAGAGGGGAACCAGAATTGGGAACTGGAAAAAGAGAGAAGAGTTGAGGGTAGTGATCACTGGATTTTAGAGAATCAATGTTCAAGCCATAAGTCTAGAGACTACTCAGATGGAATATGAGGTGTTGCTCCTCCAGCCTGGGTGTGGCTTCATTGTGGCTGTAAAGAGGCTATGGATTGACTATATGATCTGAAATAGTGCACGGGCTGATGGAAGAAACACATATTCTGAAGAGATTAAAGAAAATATTGACAAGGATCTTATCAGTCCTAACACCAGGGTACGTAGTAAAAAATAAATCAATTAGAAATGAGCCTAGAAATTCATTTGTGCTGAAAACTTACCATGAAGGTTCATTAGTACTTTTGAGTGGCAGAACAGACTTGATTGGACAAATGGCCTAATCCTGCTCCTGTCACTTTGTTGCTGCTTATGCGTGGAAGGGGGAGTTGTGGGGTGGGACGGCTTTGGGATTCTAACATTTAAATGTTATTCATTCTTGGGGCACTCCTCTGTTTTTATGGATGTTTGTGAAGAAAAAGCATTTCAGGATGTACATTGTATACATTTCTCTGACATTAAATTGTAGCTTTGAACCTTGAAGGTGGCAGCCAGATCTGCTGCAGCCTCTTGCAACTGAACTCAGTGACTACTTTACTAGGTACACCGGTACACATGCTCATTAATGCAAACATCTAATCAGTCAACTGTGTAGCAGCAACTCAATTCTCAAATGTATGTGCATACATGTTGAAGAGGTTCCGTTGTTGGATCTGTGATGAAGGGCACTCATAGATGTTGGATTAGCAAGTACTGTGGATGAGGTCTGGCGAGGCTGAGGGCTGGTAGCCCAACAGGTCATCTAGTTCCCAGAGGGGATGGGTCCTGGGATTGCATGTCCGTGATCTAACTGGGAATGATTCTTTTAGCACATCGAGATTCAAGAAAATCAACCATCAAAGCTAACCAGGGGAAATATCACTGTAACAGTACCCTTTCCATGAAGCTTGCTGATTGCTGAGTGGTGTGGAGGACTAAATCCCCCTATTGGATCCTAGACTAGTCACAGGACAATTTATGATGTCTAATTAACCTACAAAATGCAACATCTTTGGGCTGTGGGGGGAAATCTACGTGGAGTAGGTACAAACTCGATATAGGCAGCAGCGGGAATTGAACCGGGGTCGCCTGTACTGTAAAGTGTTATACGCTACCATTTCATAGTGGCTGTGATGAAGAGAGTAGAGAGTTAGGAATGGTTTGGCCAGAATTCATTGTCTACAATATCTGGGTGGCTAGGATCAGTAGAGGGACAGTTCGTAGCACCTTTCCCCTGACCAAGAGCTGCTGAGGCAGGGCGTGGGAGAGGAAGAGTGGAGAGAACAAAGGAAAATTAAGGACAGGAATGATGTTGGCACTCTCTTCCCTCTGTTATAGTGGAAAGCCCTGCAAATAGCTCTAAGCCAAGATTTATAATCTATTGACATCAGTGACAAGATCAGTAATTATTGTCAATTTCAATTACCCTTGACGTGGTGGTGCTGATATGCCTTTTGGAATCACTGTAGCTCATGTGATTATAGGTATTATCTGTGGTTTTGAGGGCTATTAGCAATCAACTGAAATCACACATAGACCAATCCAGTTAACTAGTTGCTGAGGGGCATTAATGACTCAGATGGTGTTTTACTTCAATATGATGACTTCATTCTATTTTTGACATTTTATTCCAAAATAACTTTAAATAAATTAATTAAAATTGTAAAGCTTGGTACGGTGAGATTTAAACTAAGTTCTTTGCAATAATCGTCCAGAAGACACAAGTTTCAAATCATCCTGTTTACCAATGGTTGAAAATCGTGGCATTAATTCAATTCACTTACTAGTTATGTCAGAATAAGATTTATTTCGACATCCAATTTAACTGTTTATCAGAAAATGAGTCATGGCATAGTTCTAGCATTATCTGGAAAGTTCAATTTGGTTTAAGCTAATTATGAAAATAACAGATTGCACTCATGTAGTATCTGTAACCAGCATTTGATAATCAGATTTAATGTGGTGATAGTAAAGCACAAGACTGATTTCACTTTCTTTGTACAATTTTCAAGTCCATGCCTTCAAGTTCATCATATTCATCCGTACCTGCCCAAAGAGTCCACTGCAGCCCAAAACGTGATTCAAAAGATTGGGTGAATAAAAAGCAGAAGACACTGCCAAGACGAGAGAAGGCCACTTTCAGCCCAAAGGCCAATGACAACTCCTTATCTTTGAACCAGAAAGCGATAATACGGTCCTGAACAACTGAAAGAGTGGAAAAGAATAGAGTGTGAGTGAGAAAAGGCACTGTTCAATTTAGAGCTAAGGGATAAAAACAGATTTATTAGATCTGGCAGAATTAGCAAAAAAGTACCATTTTAAGCATTTATTCTGTGGGTAGGAAATGAAGCTTTGGCCAGAAAAGTCTGTATCTATTGTCCTTAGAAGAGTGGTCATTTGGATTTAATGAACTTCTTCCGAGCTCTGGAACTCCAGCCATTTGCTGAAGGACAATTAAAGGTAGGCAATAAATGCTGGCCTTACCAGAAATGCTAATGTACACTGAAATGTATGAGACAACATGTATCTGATGGTCTGTCATTATATATACAAACCCCTAAGATGTATTTTTTCCAAAAATCATTGAAGACTGGTAAAATCCCAAAAGACTGGAGATGGGTGAATGTTGCCCCAGTATATAAGAAGGGTGACCTTGGTAACTATAGGCCAGTAAGCTTAACGTGTATCATAAGTAAGATAATGGAAACAATAACAAAGAATGAGATGGAACAGAACAAGCTAATAAGAACAGACATGTAAGCAGAAAGCCAGCATGGATTCAGAAAGGAGAAATCATGTTTTATTAATACGTTGGATTTCTATCAGGAGGCAACTAAAATTTATGACAACAATAGAGCAGTTGATATCATTCATGGTATTTCAGAAGGTTTTTGACAAGGTACTCCAACTTACAGGAGGTCGGGATTCAGTGTAAGGTGTGCGAATGGGTGAAGAATTAGCTCAAAAATAGAAAATAACAAGTAACAGTGAGTTGATCTTTTTCCACACCTAGATGATGTTAAAACTGGGGCACTGCAAGGATCAGTTTTGGGGCCACTACCATTTTTAATTTACATTAATGATTTGGATAAGCACATAACAATTAAACTGGTAAAGTCTGTAGATGACAGAAAATTAGGGGGAGGGGCTGATAACATTCAGGCAACAAATAGAATCAATACAGTTAGATCTAAACAAAATCCAAACGTGGGCAGATAAATGGCAGACAAAATTTAATGTAAGTAAATGTAAAGTGTTTCATACAGGAAGCAGAAATAGTAGATATAAATATACAATGGGGGGTGGGTCTTGAGTTAGAAAGTGCACTGAATGAGAAGGATTCGGGCATCCTGGTAGACTCATCACTATCAACATCTCAACAATGTACAGAAGTGATTAAGAAGGCTAACAGGATGTTGGGCTATATTTATCAGTTGCGTTCAAGTCAAGAGACATACTCTTTAAACTACATAAGGAACTTGAGAGGCCACACCTTGAATACTGTGTAGAATTTTGGTCTCCATATTGTGTGAGGGATGTGAAGGCACTGGGAAGAGTCCAGAGCAGGGCAACTAGACTTATTCCAGGTCTGCAGCGTAACAGCTATGAAGATAGATTGGAAGAATTAAATCTTTTTAGCCTAAGTAGGCCTAGAATAAGAAGAGACATGATAGAAGTGTTCAAAATCATTAAGGGTATAAGTAAAATGGATGACAGTTGCTACTTCAAAATTAATCCATCATCAAGGACACAAGGCCATAGGTGGAGGCTGGTTAATGTAGATTTAACATCAGGAAGTATTTCTTTATACAGTAAGTTGTGGACATATGGAACGAACTACCTAGTTGTGTAGTTAAGAGTAGTACCTTAGAGACTCTCCAATCTCAACTCGATAGTTATTTCGACACACTATGTAATTGAAATTTGGCAAGCTTTGTTGGGCCAAATAGCCTGTTTTTGTCAAACACGTTCAAATGTTCTAAACTTTATAATATTCTTGGATAACTACAAATATCCAAGCTCTAATTTTTTTTCAAAAACTGATGTCATATTATCATCCAGTCCTTTAGGAAGGAAGGGGAAAAATCAACCCAAAAGAAAAGTAATTAAGATGCAGGACTGAATGAGTGAATAATTTTAACTCTTCAGAAAATCTGTACTAAGCTTTCCTTGTCAGTCTGTTAACAACAGATTGAAACTGGTACTTACGATAGAATGACCCACTGCTGGAGCCAGCGAAAAACTGGCCAATGATCATCAATGGCAGCAGGTAACTGGTGCCTTTGAAATGGGATCCCAAAGCAAAGGTAGCCGAGCCCAGCATAATAATAAAGTAGGAGAAGATGACTCCAACTACAGGGGAAAACAAATAAAACTGTTTCAACAAAAGAAAATCTCAGAGGATTTATTTTGTTATTCAAGTTTCAAAAATTCAAAGTACATTTATTCTCAAAGAATTTATAAATTATACAATCCTGAGATTTGTTTGTTTATGGGTAGCCAGAAACCTGAAAGAACCCAATTAAAGAGGAAAAAATAAAAGACCAATAACTGAAATGCAAGAGAAAGGAAAGAAAACACAAGTCATACAAATAATTGAAGCAAACAATGTTTAAAAACTACAATCAATCAGCACATATTCCTGAACAACTGGGTTTTTTTAAGTGCTGGGAGATTATTTCATTCATTTACTATTTATTAAAAAGCCTTTTCCTAAATCATTTTTTAAATGATGGTGGACCTTTTCTTGATCTCTAACCTAATTTGGAAAAAAAAGCAGATTTTTCATATCAATTCTGGTTAATGTTGTACACATTCATTTAATTGTCTCTAGAATAAAGGATTTGGACATTTTATTTGTCTTAGCTGATCTTTACGTATAGTTTCAATATTGTTATGCTTTCCTCCTTTCTCTCATATGCATGCTAGTTTGGTTTACTAAAATTCAACATTAGTGAATAATTCATTTTTTAAATTTATTTATTCAGATACAGTGCGGAATAGGCCCTCCCGTCCCTTCAAACTGTGCCACCCAGCAATCCCCCAATTTAATCCTAGCCTAATCGCGGGACAATTTACAATGACTAGTTAACTTACCAACGGGTGCATTTTTGGACTGTGGGAGGAAACCAGTGGAAACCAATGTGGTCATAGGGAGAACATAGAAACTCCTTATGGGCAGCAACGGGAATTGAACCTGGATCACCAGCACAGTAAAGTGTTCTGCTAAGCACTGAGCTGTCATGAGGAAAGGAAGAAAACTCGGCAAGAAATGGAGGCGATAATGTGCCCTGCCCCTTCTTTTAACTTCTTGGCCTCGAGGCCACTTGAGCATACCTGATACAACAGTGTGCTCAGTGCTGAGGGATCATTGCTTCTGAAATGATTTAACACCTTCAGAAAATGCCTTTGGAACCTAATAGCACCAACACACAAGAGGTTATGAGGAGAGGCTATAAAACCCTGTTAAAGTTCAACAACATGCTTCTTTAATAATAAAGCATACACCATAAAACAACCTGGTTGATTAAATCATTCAACTAAAAGTAATAAGGCAGTATCTTTTGGGATTCATTTTAACATTTTTTGTGGATCATTCATAAGTTGATTTGTTATCTGTAGTAAGTTTTCACCTGAAGTCACTGTTGCTTGTAAAAATGGCAATTTATCCGTCCATTTACACTACAGGAAAAATTTTTAATGTCCCCTGAGAAAATCTCAAATCTGTACTGATAATTTGATTTATACCTGTACCTGGAAATATAGCACATTTTGTTTAGAAACTAGGCGATGGAAACTCCCAAAGTACTTAGAAGTATAAATTAATATTCTACAAATGTACCATTCAGGCATTTGTGTACTGGGCATTGCATCCAAAGTTCAGCTCCACTGAAGTCAAGTAGCTCATGTGGTTAGCAGTTGCAGAACCTGATGGTTCTTAATCATGTGCATACAGACATATCTCCTGCTTCTAATTTCTGATCGTGTTTATTAATACCAATCTTAACTTAACCTTGGGGTCTTAACCTGTACAATTTTATATAACATCTAATTCACTACACAATGGATTAAACATGACATACAACTGCCAATGCACTAATACAGGCAGCATTCTGATAACAAGTTCCATTTGCAGGTTTTAACATTTTTGAACCAATAGAAGAAAATGAAAATTGTTTTCACTTTGATGGTTATCATGCTTTGACCTTTGGTTCCGGCCAAAAAAAAGCATTGTTAATCTTCCCCTGCAAGAACAAAACAGAACACTGGAAGTATTTCATAGGTCGAGTAGTATCCGTGGAGGAAAAGGTATATGACAATGTTCTGTGTCAATGTATTATCCTGCATCACTCCAGAGTCTTCACCTCAAACCTGTCAATGTGCTGATGAAGGATCTCAGCTCGAAACGTCAACTCTTTATTTATTTGAGTAGGTTAGATGCTAACCTGCTGAGTTCCTCCAGCATTTTGTGAGTTACTATGAAACATCAATTTATACTTTTACCTCCATGCCAAGTTTTCCTTTTTTGTTTTTGTTTGTTCTAGAATCCAGCACCTGCAGTTCCTTCTTCCCTTGCAGTTCCTTATAAGCTGGAGAACCCGAGAACAGGAGCTTCTTCACCATGCAGAAGTTTTTATTACTGGGCTAAGGTCCTCTTTGTTTACATTCATACCATTCCTCATACTCACTGCAATTTCCTAGCTTGTCTGTGAAGAACCCAGCCAGTATCACCGCCACAGCATTTCTAGAGGAGAGATGAAGTAAATAAATGAAAATGAATGATGAGGGCCTCAACTAAGATGTTAACAGTACATTTCCGACAATGGATGCAGCCAGAGCTGCTGAGCTCCTCCAGCATTGCTCCAGAATACAGTATCTGTAGACCCTTGTGTCTGGTGTATCCAAGAACTTTGTGCCTTTTAAGGTATTAATGCTGGAATGAACTCCAGCACATCCTCCTTTCTGCACCTTTGACTGAGGTGAACTATTTTCATCCCTGCCATCTTTGTAGTATGCCATAATTTAAATGCCTTACAACGGTACATTTTTGTGCCAATTGAACACAAAGGTGTCATTCTCAGATATACAATTGGATTCACTCAAAACTAGAGCTCCTTATTATAATGGCGGAAACTAAGCCTTAGAGGTTGGTTAAAAAGGTTTCACAACACGTTCTTCCAAAAGATTCTCCTAGTTTGAGATATATACATAAGCATTACAAGCAGAAAATCCTAGATTATTTGCAAAGAGGGGCATAAATAGGGTGTCTTCTATCCAGGGTTGGTGAATTAAGAACTAGAATGCGTGGATATAAGAAGAGAGAAAAGATTTAATAGTAACCTGAGATACAATGTTTTTGTACACCAGAGGGTGGTTCACACGTAGAAGGAGTTGCCAAAGGAAAGATATATTAACACCATGTAAAATATACGTGATGATTACATGGATGGGAACGGTTCAGCAGGATTTGGGCCAAAAATGGAAAGTGGTACTAGTTTAAATGGGCTTGGACTAGATGGGTTAAAGGGCCTCTTTCCATGCTCCAACGCTCTATGACAACAGGGTATATAGACTGTCCTTGTTGTAGAAGAAGACAAAACCTAATTGGGAACACAAAGTACACTGCAGATGCTGTGGTCAAATCAACACGTACAAAAGCCGGATGAACTCTGTTGAAATGAGTAGTCAACGTTTCGGGTCGAGACCCTTCGTCAGGACTGAAGAAGGACGGGGCAGGGGCCCCATAAAGAAGGTGGTGGGAGGGTGGA
>JAUOBT010034293.1:0-17962 GCA_032362145.1 Hypanus berthalutzae
CATTACATCCCAACTTCTGTACTCAATGCTTTGATTTATAAAGGCCAGCGTTCCAAAAGCCCTCTTCACCACCCTATCTACATGAGACTCCACTTTCAGGGAACTATGCACGGTTATTCCTAGATCTCTCTGTTCCTCTGCATTCCTCAATGCCCTACCATTTACTCTGTATGTTCTATTTGGATTATTCCTGCCAAAATGTAGAACCTCACACCTCTCAGCACTTATCAAGGATAACATCACCTGGTCCCTTAATAACACGTCCCTGAAGAAGAATGCACAGCAGAATCTCGATTTCCTAAGGAGATTGAGGGCAGTGATGGTCCGCCACTTCCCCATCTTAAAGGAATTTTTTTGGAGCACCATTCAGAGGTCTCCCTACCATCCATCGGATACATTTATCAGGAGTGCTATGTACAAAGGGCTCTTCGTACTATCAAGGATCCAACCCATCATCCGGCACCCTGTTTGACTTTCTACCATCGGGCAAGAGACACCGATGCATTAAAACAAAAACGGTCAGGATGGGAACAATATCTTCCCTCAGGACATTAGCTTTCTGAACTCCCTCATGCATTGTATTCAAAATGTCACTGGTTAATCTCTTCTGTAACTTACAACATTTAGTTTATGCATTTGCATTGTTTATTTGTAATCCATCTGTAGGTTTCATTCATACTTTCATTAGTTACTGTGTGTAATATGTACTACAGTGTTTTACACCTTGGTTCAGAGAAACATTGTCTCACTTGACAGTATACAAGTCCATAGATAAATGACAATAGCATTGACTTGACTTTAAACACACACACACTCACTCAAAGAAAAAGAAACTGGAATTCTTGTAATATGCATCTCATGATTAAATTTTATTCAATATTTTTACGAACTATTTATAGATATATCCCACAGGATAGAACAATAGGCTGTGTGATGTTCAGCTCACGTTTACATCGAACCAGATTTCACTCCATGAGAATGGTTCAGGAGTGAAGCACTGGAAACCACAGCTGAAGAGGGAAATCAGGAAAGAAGAGAGGAAAGGTGCTACGCAGTCTGAGAAGAGGCATAATTACATGATCTTAATATTTGCATATCCAGTCCAGTCCAGACCCAAAATTCATAGATTGGTCCTTTAAAATCCCATCCTGGCCAGGCGCTTATTTCAGTTATCCCTCTTTTTGCATTTTCCTTTAAGTGAAAGCCCAGCATTCTATACGGTGGCGTCACCTTCAGGATTCTGAAAGTGACAACCTGATCTTTGATACTGTATGGTCAGATGACAAATGCGATGGCTTAAGTCAACCTACAAATTTGAACTGGGATGGACCTTCAATGGGAATATTGAGGGGCAAGTTAGATGGCCTTAGCCAATCCCACTCGGTTGTTTCCTCTGTCGAAGATGGAGTAATATTCTCTAATGAAGACATCTCCCAAGATCCAGAGGTTTCCACCAGTGCCGCTAAATCCACTGGAGCAGCTGACCGTGTTATAGTAACTGGTCTGGAAGGAAATGGAGAGCAATTAACACCAGGTCAAGTATCGACTCAATAAATGATTATTAAACCGTGCAAGGTTAATGAGTGCATCCCTTGAAATTCTCATCCCCTGTCTGTTTGAGGAATCACGTACCTTCAGTGTGTAGGCTGAGGCAGGGAGAGTGAAGTCATATCCATTGATGGTGAAGACCACATCAGGCATATTGCCAATATTGTTGCAATTTATGGTGTACTGTGAAAGAAGAGCAACAATATTTAGTCCATCAGACAGAGGAGCAGAACTGAGCCATTCAGCCCATCCAGTCTTCTCTGCCTTTTGATCAGAGCTGACTTACATTCCCTCTCAACCCCATTCGTCTGCCTTCCCCTTAATCAAGAAACTGTCTACCCTGCTTTAAATATATTCACTGACATGGCCTCCACAGCCAACTTTGGCAACAACTTCCACTGACAAACCACCCTCTGGCTAAAGAAATGCCTCTTCATAACAGTTCTACCAGGATATCTTTCTATTCTGAGGCTGTGTTCTCTGGTCCTAGACTATTGAAAACATTCTCGCCACACTTCTTTTTAAATTTAGTGCATTGGGTGTTCATTCTGTGGCCTCACCTCCACCAGAGAAACCAGAGGCAGATAGGGTAGCCACTTTGCATAGCACCTTAATTCAAACCACAGGGATGACCCTATACTTCCGAGAAAGTTGTTATTTTAAATTTCCATCCCATTCCTACTCTGACTTTGTTTTCTCTGATCTTACATTAGTAAGACCACATCATCTAATAATTAGGTTTGTTACAGTCCTCGGAAATCATCGGTGAAATCCGTCCTTTCTCATCGACAGTCTTTCCAAAACTGGCCACTTCTGATGTAAAGTCATCAACGTGCATCGCTACTTTATTTCTCCCTCACTATAAATGCTGGAGGAACTCAACTGGTCAGGCAGAGTCTATGGAGAGGAATGAACAGTTGATGTTTCAGGCAAAGACCCTTCATCAGGATTTTCAGCATCTAAAGACTCTCTTTTCTTTATTTCTCTCTCCACAGATGCTGCCTCACCCAATGTGTATTTCCATGTTTTAATGCTCTTACAACTAATAGAGAAAGGTTCAATATACAATGATGATAAAGCACAATCCACGGCCTCCTTCCTCTTCTGTCGCGATGAGGCCACAAACAGTCGGAGGAACAACAGCTTATATTCCATCTGGATCGCCTCCCACCTGATGGCACGAACACTGATTTCTCACACTTCTGGAAATTGCCCCACCCACACACCACTCCTTCACCATTCCTCATTCCTGTTTCCCTCTTTCAGCTGATCTCCTTACCTGCCCATCATCTCCCTTTCCTGTTCTTCCCCTTCACCTTCTTCCATGGTTTTCTGTCCTCTTCTATCAGATTCCCCCTTCTCCGGCCCTTTATCTCTCTCTCCAATCAACTTCCCATCTCTTTATTTCACCCCCTCCCACCAATTTCACATATCACCTTGTACCTCTTCCGTCCCTCTCCCCCCCCTTCTTACTCTGACTTCTCTTTCTTTCCAGGCCTGATGAGGCGACTCGGTATGAAACATTGACTGTTTATTCTTTTCTATAGAAACTGCCTGGCCTGCTGAGTTCATCCAGCGATTCGTGGTTGTCACATAGTGAATGGAGATGTTAATCCTAGCCGTTTCATTCTAGAATTACTGCTGCTGGCATGACAAATAATTTCATTAACTCAATATGCTGACTGTGTACTGAATTTACAGCTGCCATCTGAGTACAGAACACTGGACAATCAGCCCCTACCTGGCCATAATAACTCGGAGTTGCTCCAATGCTTTGCTGAATATTGCCGATGTAATTTCCGCCAACAGCGACAAGAGAAGTTCCAGTATCAACGATGCCAGGGCAACCTTGAGAGCAAGCTACAATCTGGCCGTTGACTGTCACTCTGAGGGAGAAACATCATAGTGTTAGCCAAAAATGCTGATTTGGATTTATTGCCAAAATCAGAGTCAAATTAAATTTATTATCAAAGTACGTATATGTCACCCTGTACGGTACTACCCTGACATTCAATGACAGACAAATAAAGAAACACAATAGATATTATGAAAACTATCAATAAGCAAAGACTGACAAACAACCAAAGTGCAAAAATGACAAATTGTGCCAATTACAATAACTAAAACTGAGAATACAAGTTCAGTAGTTCTTGAAGTTGCGTGTATCGGTTGCAGAAGCAATTCAGAATTGAGCCCGAAATTCAAGAAAATAATTTGGAAAACCTCATCATCAAGCTGAAGTATTTGTTATATCTAGTTTGAACGTACTTGGACTATTGTGTTTAGTTCTGATTCCCTCTTTATAGGAAGGATGAGGAAGTTTTAGAAGGTGTGCAGAGGAGATTTACCAGGATATTGCCTGGATTCGAGAGCATCTCTCATGGGGTAGGTTGAGTGAGCTAGGGATTTTCTCTTTGGACTAACGGAGGATGAGAGATGACTTGCGAGATATAAGGGGAGGAGAAGGGGTGAGAGGGGACCCAAAGCAGGTAATGGCTAAAGGGAGAACGGGAATGCGGAAAAATTATCGGAAGTTAGAAAAATCAATGTTCATGCCAGCAGAGAGGAGGCTCCTCAGATGGAATATCAGGACTTGCTCCTCCATCCACACTGTAGCCTCATCATGACTCTAACAATTCTTTTCTCTATAAATTCTAACTATATAACTGGTTCAACTCACTGAAACTTAATCATCAACGGCTGATCAGTGAGAGAATACCTCAGATGGAGATACCACTTACCTCTGGATCTCAATTTGCCAATAGGCCTCCTGGGTAACAGGGACCCAGTAGATTGGGCCAGTGTAGCGGCTTGAGTCAATTCCACCAAAAAGGACTTCACTTCCAGATTCACCATTTGTCCTGGAAAACAACGTTCAATAAGAATATCTCAGATTTAAACGCTCAGAAGATGTACAGATTTTGGTTAGTAAGTTGTAGGCATGATGTGTTGTCACCAGAAGTGAGGTGGCACTCTCAGGCTGTCCCCAGCACACCCCTGAAACACAGCAGCAAGTTTCAAGATACATGCAAAAAATAAAGCTAATCTTTAAATCTTTAAAGGAATAATTTCAATACTATTGCAACAAAAACATGCATTTCTAGAGTCAGACTCACACAGCATGGAAAAGGGGCATTTACTCCAACTCATCCATACTCACCATTTACACCAATCCCACTTGCCCCCGTCTGTTCTATGTCTTCCTAAGCCTTTCCTATCCACGTATTCAAGTCACTCTAGACCTTAAATGAGTTGTCCAAGCTGAAGTAACAACAAAACTCTGAGAATGATGGACATCTTTATCTGACTGGAGACCAAAATGTCTTCAACTTCCAGCTCAATTAACGTCATCAGCCCTGACCTGACATGTTGGACCGGACCCAGTAAATTTCATCTGTTTTTTAAGTTTTCAACATCATCCCTATTTTATATTCTCGATTTAATTCCTAGAATCCCATTGAACTAAAATAAATAACCAGAATCGTCAGAAGAAGTAGCGATGTTGGTACCAACCAAATTAACATGTCACATTACAGATTCTCCGGTATGAAGGAAGGAGTTACAAAGTGCTAACCTTGTCAAGTAGACAGAAAAGAGTGGCTGTGAAACCAGATGCTGAGACATCATGTTGTCGAACACTGTAGTGGCTCCTTCTGCCGCAAGTGATGGATAGCCCAAGCCCAAAATACCGTCGAAATTACAGTAGGAGAAGAAACCGCCGGGTTCAGTCTCACTTAATCCAAACTCTTGTCCATTGATTTCAAGGTTAGAAAGCTGGTGAAGTAGATTTACAGAGAAATTATTCAGATATTTATCCTTTCAGGCCGCACATGGGCACAGCTCATGGAGCTGCTGCCTCACAATGCCAGTGACCCAGGTTCAAACCCGGCCTCTGGTATTTCCCGCATGGGGTTTGTAGATCATCCCCTGTGATCAGGTGGGTTCTTTCTGTCTGATCTGATTTTCTCTCATTCCCCAAAGACATGCTGATTGATTGGTTAATTGGTCACTGTAAATTATTCAAGAGCTAGAATCTAGAGGATGTTGAGAAAGACTAAAGGACTAATACATGTTCAGCATGGTTTTTGGCCCAAAATATCAACTGTAACTTTTTCCCTAGTTGCTGTCTAGCCTGCTGAGTTCCCCAGGTTTTTACGTGTGTAAATTTTTTATTCTCTTATTTTGTATTACTTATTTCTGATTAACGTTAATATATATATATATATATATATTTAGAGCAACACAGTTCTTAGAATAACACAATTAATGAACATATATATATATACTTAGAGTAACACGGTTCTGTCTCTCCATATTTATTCATCATGTATTTCATCGCACTATCTCTGTAAACTGAACAATTTTCATAACATATGTCAGTGATATTAACTCTGATTCTGATTCTGATATGTCGTTAAATTTGTTAACTTTGAGTTTGCTGTACAATCATCGAGAGACAAACTACAGATTACAGTAAATACATACATATATAGTGTGTGTGTATGTATATATATGAGTGAAATTAAATAAGAAGGACAAAAAGAAGAAGTAAAGCAAAGTAGTGAGGTTGTCTTCATGGGTTCAATGTCTATTCAGAAGTCGGAGGGCAGGGGAGGGGAAGGAGCTGTTTTAAAGTATGATATCAACATAGTCATCTCAGATAATGATGCTCGGAAGGAGGAGTTGAGAAGAATGTGCAGGGAATTATAAAGAGTAGATCAATGCAGCCAGAGAGTTAATGGTTGTTGATGGGCCAAGGAGCCTATATCCATGCTGTATAGGTTTCTGTTTAAAATCAAGATTGGACCTAATTTTGTAAGCACAGTTTCAACGATTGTGTGATAACCGATGGCGGGGGCCCCAGATCTCCAAATCTACAGAGGTCAAGGATGGCCTGTCCTGGGGAGAGAGGGCTGTGTGTCTGTGGGTGTGGGTAGGAAGGTGGTTGGAAGGAGGGAGGAACAGGGCTTCTTTCACTGTTGTTACATGCTTTGTTCAGATTGTCAAGCTCTGTGTTACAGTGGGTACGCTACGTTGGCACAGGAATACATGCCCCCCAGTTCATCCTTAGGTACGCTGGTTTGTGAAATGAAACAAACCATTTCACAGCATAATTTGATATACATGAATCCAAATCTGAGTATTAGCAAATATGCTTTTGGCTGTAAATTGGTGAAAACTTGTCTTGAAATTGGAATTCTGTCAAATAAACCCAACGGTCAAAGCCTTGCCTAGCAAAGCCATTCCACATCCACTCATCACTTTCATTTATTCAATTTATTATATGCCACCATATACCACCCTGAGATTCATTTTCTTGTGGGCATTCACAGTAGAACAAAGCATTAATGAAAACAAATTGCACACGAAGATGGGCAAACAAGAAATGTGCAAATAAAGACAAGAAAAGCAACACCACAAAATAACAATAAATAAGTAGTCATCAATAATATTGAGAATGTTGTATCAGTTTGGATCTCAGAGTTTTGTAGTAGAGGTATCACTGTGGTTTGAGTTATGAAGGTGAAGAGTTCACTTACTCTCAGAGTATCATATCCCAGAAAACCGGTCATACTTCCTGTCCCATACGTGATGGACAGATACTTATTATTCGTGCGGAAGGTTGAGGACTGGGATGGGTTGAATCTGTGGTGCTTCACTGCAAAGAAACATCCATTTCATCAATGAAAGAAAAAGTTTCAATATATCACCCTGTGCCTAGCAAACCCCGATCAATCGTTCCCTAAGACTCGTCAAAAGCACACCAAGCATCGCAGGGCTGGCAGACCCCGAGATTTCCCCTTGAGCCAAGTTGCAAACATTCTACCCCTCACCCGACCAGACCCCAGTTTCCACCCACATTCCAAAGGCATGAGGGAGACTAAGTTGTGGTGACGCCACGCTGGGGGCAGAAGCAAGACAACACTTGCAGGCTGTCTGCTGCACGTCCATGGACTGTGTCATTAATGGGAGCAAAACAATTCAACATCTGTTTCAATGGTGCGACATTCATTTAACATATAATGTACACCGAGTCCCAGCAATGTCCTCATAATTCCTTTCACACGCTTTCCAGCTTAACAACATCTTTCCATTAGAGTCATGATCAAACCTGTACACAATATTCCAGCTGTGGCCTCAGCAACATCTGATCGTCTATACACAATACCCTGACTGATGAAGGCCAGACTGTCAAAACCCTTCTTCACCACAATGTCTACCTGTGACACCACATTCAGGGATACATGTACTTGTATCTCTAGGTCCCTCTATTCTCTAACACTCCAGAGGGCCCTTCCTTTCAGTGTCAGGACTGGTAAATATATTAATATCATTGTTACTTCTGATGGGACAACAAAATAGATTCATCTTCACCATTGTGTGTCCTATGATGTCTTTCCATAGCCATGATTGTTCATGCCAAATTTTTCCACAGAAGTGGTTTGCCATTGCCTTCTTCTGGGCAGTGTCTTTACAAGACAGATGAAACTGCCATTATCAACACTGTTCTGACTGGTATCAGTGGACACACAGCCAGGACTTGTGATATGCACCAGCTGCTCGTAAGATCATCCACCGCCTGCCCCCTTGGCTTCACATGACCCTGAATGGTAGGGCTAAGCAGGAGCTCCCCTTTGCCCAGGGGTGACCTGTAGGCTAGCGAACACGAGAGCACCTTACAGTTTCTTTGGTAGAGATGTATCTCCTCTCACCAGCCCAGGAATAAGCTGAAAAACTGAATAACATCAGGTTCCATTTACTTAGTTTGTTTTATTGAGAAATATAATGCAGAACAGGCTCTTCTGGCCCTCCGAGCTGCATTGCCTAGCAACCTACTCATTTAACCCCTGGCCTAATCACAGGACAATTTACAATGCCAATTAACCTGGCACGTCTTTTAATAATTTTCAATTGCCCAGTGCCACTGTAACTGTTGTACGAATCACATTACCTTCTGATGCCAGGTGGATATCAGAATCTAACATGGACAAACTTCCTGTTTGACAAACTTACTGGAGTTCTGTTAAGATACAACGAGCGCAGTGGATAGAGGGCAACAGATCAACGTTATTTACTTGGATTTCCAGAAGTCGTATGACAAAGTGCCACATAAAAGACTTATCCATAAGGTAAAAATGTACAGGTTTGAGGGTAGTGTATTAGCACGGATAGAAGATCGGTTAACTAATAGAAAGCAGAGAGTTGGGATACAGAGGTGTTACTCAGGTCGGTAATCAGTGGTGTGCCATAGGAGTCGGGACTGGCCCTGTAACTGTTCATGATATACATTAATGATCTGGAAGAGGGGACCGAGTGCAGTGTATCCAAGTTTGCTGATGATACTAAGTTGAGTAGAACGGCAAACTGTGCAGAAGATGTGGAGAGTCTGCAAAGATATATAGATAGGTTAAGTGAGCGGGCAAAGGTCTGGCAGATGGAGAACAATGCTGGAAAATGCAAGCTCATCCACTTTAGAAGGAAAAATGAAAGAACAGATTATTACTTATATGGTAAAAAGTTGCAGCATATCGCTTTGCAGAGGGACTTGGGAGTGCATGTGCATGAATCACAAAAGGTTTGTTTGCAGGTTCTCAAGAAGACAAATAGAATGTTGGCCTTCATTGCTAGAGGGATTGAATTCAGGCGCAGGGAGGTTATACTGCAACTGTACAGGGTACTGGTGAGTCTCCACCTGGAGTACTGCAGGCAGTATGAGTCTTCATACTCGAGGAAGGATATACTGGCTTTGGAGGTCGTGCAGAGGAGGTTCACTGGGTTGATTCCTGAGATGAGGGGGTTAGACTATGAGGAGAGATTGAGTCACCTGGGACTGTACTTGCTGGAATTCATAAGAATGAGAGGAGATCTTATAGAAATATATAATACTATGAAAGAGATAGATAAGATAAGAGTCAAGAAAGTTGTTTCCACTGGTAGATGAGACTAGAACTCGGGGACATAGCCTCAAGATTCGCAGGTGTAGATTTAGGATGGAGATGAGGAGGAACTGTTTTACCCAGAGGATGGTGAATCTGTGGAATTCTCTGCCCAAAGAAGCCGAGGAGGCTGCCTCAGAAAATATTTTGAAGACAAGGATGGATAGATTTTGGCATAGTAGGGGAATTAAGGGTTATAGGGAAAAGGCAGGTAGGTGGAGATGAGTCCATGGCCAGATCAGCCATGTTCTTACTGAATAGCGGAGCAGGTTTGATGGGCCAGATGGCCGACTCCTGCTTCTATTTCTTATGCTCTTACAGAATATGTGACAGCTTAAATGTACTTGACAGGAAGGGAATATTTTCTTACCGCATGGTGTCTGGCTGCAGTAGACTGATGGGACCCAGAGGTTGGATGAACCAGTATCAAAGATGACAGTGAAGCTCTGTGGGGGGTTACCGATGCTGATGGCTCCGTAGTATGACAGCTGTCGGCAAAAACAAAATGCCCTTGGTTACTCGGATTAAGTGTGATTGCCTTCATAAAGACTGGAGAGGAAAGGGGAAGAAGACAGAAGTAAGAGAGGCTGGACTACAAACTAGCAGCTGATACGTACGTCCAGGTAAGAGGGAAGAACTGTGGGTGGGTGTATGAGTGGGATGAAATAAGAAGCTGGCAGGTGATAGGTGGAATTTTACAAATCGGAAAGCAATTCACCATGTTACCAATTTTCCACTTCTTATCACACCAACTCTTTTCCCAGCAGGAACTGGAATAGGATTCCTCTTGTCCCCACCCTCCACCTGACTAGCTTCCACATTCAATGGATCATTTCTATCAGACTCTACAGGATTCCACCACTGGGCCCATCTCCCCACCACTGCCCCCCCCATCAGCATTCTGAAGGGACTATTCCTTCTTCACCTCCCTGCTCTCCCCATCAAATAGGAACTCGCTCTAAAAACAATAGAAATGTTACACCATTTTCATTAAGAAGGTCAAGAGTTCTTTCACCCCACATTTCAGATCATAGCAGTCAAGGATTACTTACATCCATGTAGTTGATCATAGGCTCGTCTGATGCCAAAGTTTCAACGGAACAAGCACCTTTGAACTTTGTGCAGGGATCATATGGATGTTTCTTGAGGAAATCTTCCAACAATCCCTTCTCCCGAAGAACATCTCGGGCAGATTTTCCTTTACGTAAAGGAACTCTGTAAAGTGAGAAATAAGTTAAGAATGTCAGCATCTGTTATTGTTCCTTGGGGAGAAAAATTAATTGCCAAAACCGTTAAGATTTGGTTAAAATGATCCTACCTGATGACGGCATCAGAGAGCTGGATGCATACAAAGGCAAGGAGTAACCACTTCATGTTGAATCGATTGGATTCCTTTCAGAATCTGACATCGGGCTTCTGAGCCCTAATATTTATACTCAAGGAATCATTGTCACATGGACACAGATACAATTATTCCATACGAGAAGTAAATATTATGGTCCTCGTGATCAGTTATCTTTGATAAAACACATTCTATTCAGGACACCCTTCAATATAGAAGTTGATTTGTAATACAGTAGGTTAAGTGCTGTGGAATTAAAGTCTTATCACAGATAACACAATCAGAAATTAGATTAAGAACTGTTTTATCAAACGACTGAGACCTAAGCAGTCCTTCCAGGTGAGGTAGTTCCAGGTGACGTAGCCCTTTACTTGTGAATCCACCACAGTCATTTATTGTATCTGGTTTTCCCATTGAGGCCTCCTCTACATCAGTGAGACCTGACAAAGAGTGGAGGTTGGCGTCATTGACTGGCTATGTCTCTCATAATTCAGTCACATACAACTAAGTTCAAAGACCAGAGTAAATTTAAACATTGACTGTTTATTCACTTCCACAGATGCTGCCTGACCTGCTGAGTTCCTCCAGCACTTTATGTGCGTTGCTTTGGATTTCCAGCATCTGCAGACTTTCTCATATGCAGGGAAATCTGTCATTTGTGTCAAGTCAAATCAGCGAGGATTGTGCAAGGCAGCCTGAAAGTATCGCTACACTTCTGGTGCCAATATAGCATGCCCACAGCTTACTGACCCTAAGCAAAAGTCTTTGGAATGTGGGAGGAAACCAGAGCACTTGGGAAAAATCCACATGGTCACGGGGAGAATGTACAAACTCCTTACAGACAACGGGGGAAATCGATCCCTAATTTACAGTTAGCTTTGTAAAGTCTTGCACCAACCACTACGTTACTGTGCTGCCTGACGTGCTTTTGCCACATTGACCTTCATAAATCAGATAACTGGGCTGTTGACTTGAAGTTGTCTAAGACGTGGGTCAGGCCAAATTTGGAGTATTGTGTGCAGTTCTGGTCACCTATCTTCTGGAAAGATATCAGGCAGATTGAAAGAGGACGGATAAAATTTACAAGGGTATTGCTAGGACTCGAGGAACTGAGGAACAAGGAAAGGTTGCATCGACCCGGACTTCATCCCTGCAGCGAAGGAGAACGTGAGGAAATTCGATAGTTGTGTACAAAATGTTAATGGGAATGGATATTGTCAATGGAAGCAGGCAATTTTTGTTGAGGTTGGATAAGACAGGAAGTACAGGAAATAGGTTAAGGGTGAAAGGTAAAATGTTTAAGGAAAATTTGAGAGTGGACTATCATGACTCAGAAGATGGTGAGAGTGTGGAATGAGCTGTCAGTGGAAGTGGAGGACTCGAGTTTGATTGCAACATGTATGAGAAGTTTGGGTAAGTACATGAATGGGGAGGATCATGGTCCAGATGAGGGTCGATGACACGAGCAGTTCAGCACGGCCTAGATGGGCAGAGGTGCCTGTGTCTGTACTTGCGGGATAGGGACCCACTCTCAGGGCCTCAGGAATGGCAGTTTATTGATAGCCCAAGGATACGGCCTGGAAGACCGCATGCTTACACGGTTTCAGGATTTCATGTCTCTGGGAACATGCTGATTCCAGGCCGGCACCGCAAACTGAAGCATCGTGGGACAACACGGAACATCGGGAGCAGCGGGTTGGCTGCCAGGGGTCGTGTGCTCGGGGAGCTGCACCTTCTTGGTGCCAAATCTCCGGGCGCAGAGCCTGGAAAAAGCAAAGCAACTGACTTGTAACATCGTAAATCAGTCAGTTGTTTGTTATGCCTCCTGTCTCGATGTGAAACAGGACACCACTTCTTCCTTTATTACGGAGAGAGAGAGAGCCTATGATATGTCAAATTACCGGTGAACGAGTAGTCTTTGGGGTGCTGCAGGTCTGTGTCCTTATTGATGCTTTGCTGCACGACTGATTGATCAGTGAAGGGTGTTGATGCATCTTTGTTAGTGGGTGGGGGGTGGAAGTTGCCTTGCAGCTGGTTGTGCATGGGAGGGGGAGTTGGGGGGGCTTTGGGGCTCTAATGTTTTAACTCTCATTCATTCCTTGGAGAACTCCTTTGTTTTTGTGGATGTCTGGGAAGAAAATGAATTTCAGGATGTATATTGTATGCCCTTCTCTGACAGTAAAAGCACTTAGTGAAACTTATTTTATTCTTCTGAAATTCTCTGACTCCAAACCCTTCCTATTGTACATTGCTAAATATTTTTAATTCTCCCAACCTCCACCTCTACTTCTAGCAGCTCATTCCAAATACCCACCACATTACATGGGGGAAAACATTGCCCCTCAGCTCCCCTTTAAATCTTTCCCATCTCACCTTAAACCTCTACCTTTTATTTTTAGACCATGAAAAGGACTGTGACTATTCACGTTATGTACACAGCTCGTGATTTTATAAACCTCCAGAAGGTCACCCCTCAGCCTCCTTCACTCCAGAAAAAACAGACACAGCCTATCCAGTCTCTTGAAACCAAGAAAGAAAAGAAAAGAACTGTAGCTCGATCTTCAACCCCTAATTATCTACCTCCCGCACAAAGAAATGGACAAAATGGAGCAGGCACGTCCATCTCCTAATCCCCCTCTCCACACACAACGAATGTTAAAAATCGGGCAAAAAACACAGAATCTGAAATACTATTAGACTGAAAAAACATCTATAGTCCAAGTCCAAATCCAAAACACAGAAAACCTGGGTTTTCCCTCTCTGACACCAGTGTTCAAAAGGTAGTATCCCTTCTCTGACAGCAGAGCAATCCCACCAGCGATCAAAAGTCTGGCAGTGGGTCTTCACCCCCCACATTCGCTTGATACTTCAACCTCTCTACTTGCTTTAATCGGCAAACAATGGAAACTTTAATCCACAAAATGGAGTCGAGCATCTACCTGAGGGCCATCCTGCAGTCGTATCGTCATGATCCTGCCAGAGGCCACAGGGCACCAGAACACCCTGACGATTTCCAAAATGGAAACACCAGGCCCAAACATCTCAGAATCATATTCAAGACAAAAAAACAAACAGAAAATAAGCAAAATATATGGTTTCATAATCTATCCAGAGTCATGAGTCCGATTGTCATCGACATCACACCACAAAGAGTCAAATCCGACTGCCATCGATACTACAGTACAAAGAGTTATAACTCCGATCATCATGGACACTGCAGTAAGAAGTGTCGTGATTCCGATGGTCATAGACACTGCAGCACAGAGACAGGCCCCGCGTCCAATCCAGCCCATGCCAGTCTAGTCTTCTGTCTGATTCCAGCTCCCACACCCACATCAATGCCCTCCTGCATCCACACATCCATATACCTATCCTAACTTCTTAAAGACTCACTCTTAAAGATTTAAGAACACCTCCTTCTCCTTCAGCATCAGATGTCTGAACAGTCCATAAACCCATGAATAGCAAAGCACAGGAAGAGTCCCTTTGGCCTTTAATATTCCCTAGGGACTCATTCCAAGCATCAAACATTCTCTGTGTAAAAGACTTGCCCCTTACATCTGCTTTAAACTTAACAGTAGATCTTAGACAGTAGACTGTAGGTCTCAGTCTAAATGTGCAATATGCAACTTATATTAATTTATAGTAAATGGTGTGCACAACAAATATGTCGTGAGATCCTCAGTGATGTGTATGCCGAGGAACTTCAATCTGTTCACCTTCTCAGCCCTAGATCCATTGATGTCAATAGGGGCAAGCCTGCCTCCATTCCTCCTGTAGTCCACAACTAGCTCCTTCATTTTTGTGACATTGAGGGAGAGGTTGTCTTCTTGACACCATGGTGTCAGGGTGATGACTTCTCCTCTGTAGGCTGCCTCATTATTATTTGAGATTAGGCCAATCAGTGCTGTATTGTCAGCAACTTTAATTAGCAGATTGGAGCTGTGAGTGGCGACACACTCGCTGGCTATCTATCCCTCTCATAGTCTCAGAGGCCACTTTATTAGATACACCCATGTACCTGCTCAATAATGCCAATATCTAATCAGCCAATCATGTAGCTGCAACTCAATTCATAAAAGCATGCAGACATGGTCAAGAGGTTCATCTGTTCTTCAGACCAAAGCTCAGAATGGGGAAGTAATGTGATCTAAGTGACTTTGTCTGTGGAATGATGGTTGGTGCCAGATGGGGTGGCTTGAGTTCCCTAGAAACTGCTGATCTCCAGGAAATTTCATGCACATCTCTGGACTTTACAGAGAATGGTGTGATAAGCAAAAATCATACAGTGAGAAGCTGTCCTGTGGGCAGATATGCCTTGTTAATGAGAGACGTCAGCGGAGAATTGCCAGACTGGTTCAAGCTGACTGGAAGGTGACATGAGCTGAAATAACCACATGTTACAACAATAACATGCAGAAGAGCATTCCTGAATACACAATATGTCAAAACTTGATGTGGATGGGCTACAGCAGCAGATGACCACAAACATACACTCAGTGACCACTTTATCAGGTCTAGGAGGTACCCCATACAGAGGCGACTGAACGTAAACTTATAAAAATATATCAGCTCTCTGCTCAGCTTCCTCCACTGCAGAGAACACGACACAAGGTTGTCTCATCTCTCCTTAAGTCACATACACTCTAATCCAGGAAACATCTTGGTAAACCACTTTTGCACACTCTCCAATAACTAGACCCAGCAGTTCCATCAAAGCGAAAAGTTCTTCAAAAAACATTAGCAGCACAGTATCGACAGGTTAGCATAACCATGTAATGTGCCAGCTGTAAGGTCGGGATTCATTTCCTGCCACTGTCTAGAAGGAGCTTTTGCATTCTCCCTGGGACCACGTGGATTTCCTCCGGGTGATCTGTATTCCTCTCACTTTCCAAGGATGTACAAGTTAGAAATAATAAACTGTCAGCCTGTTATATTGACACAAGAAGCATGCTGAAACCTGCAGACCACCCCAGCACGTATACGGACTGTGTTGGTCATTGACACAAATGGTGTATTTCACAGTACGTTTCAATGTTTCCATGTACTGTCCTTGTGACATATAAAGCTAATCCGACTCTTCAAAAACTCAGAGAAATTAAACTTTGGAACCGCAGGCTGAAGCACGGAACAGGACAAATCATCTCAAACTATTTTTATAATATTTTCAAGGGTATTCAGATCTGGGGAATTATTTAATCAAATGGATAATAATCAGATTAGCAAACATATTCAAAAATGCTCTGTCAACAAAAGAGAATCAGTAATAAGTGCATATTATTGACTATTAATTGATAAGGTGAGCAATTAAACATGACTTCTATTAATAATCTCTTGTGTTTCTCTCTGTTCTCACTGAATGATCTCAGGAAACAATGAAAGCAAAATCAAGAGAAAATCTTCAAATTCTGGAAATCCAAGCAACGCACACAAGATTCTGGGCGATCTCACAGGCCAGGCAGCATTTCTGGGAAAAAGTACAGTCACCGTTTAGGGCCAAGACCCTTCATCAAAACAGAATAATTGCCCTCAAAATGCCCTCAGTTCAATTTCAGTTCTGAAGTCACTTGTCGAGAGTCAGCTCCATCATGAGTACTGGCCTCCGTAGTATCTGAGACATCTTGAAGGAGCAGAGCCTCAGAAGGCAGCACCCATCATTGAGGACCCTCAACGCAGGACATGCCCTCTTCTCACTGTTACCCTCAGGAGGAGGTACAGAAGCCTGAAGGCACACACTCACCGAGTCAGAAACAGCTTCCCATCCAACTTCTAAATGGACATTGAACTCATGAACACCACCTCACTACTTTTGTTTTATTTATTTCCATTTTTGCAGGAGTTACTTTAACTTAACCATTTAATATATAAATATACACTTACTGTAATTTAGTTTTTTCAATATTTATCATGAATTGCACTGTACAGCTAACAGAAATTTAACAAATGTCACAACATATGCCGGTGATATTAAACCTGATCATGCTTTCTGTACCTTTTGCAACAACATAAGAAAGAATTTGCTTTTATGCAGCCCTCCAGGAGATTGGTGATTGTTGGTGGACAGACGTTCTTTTGTGGACATCGGTTCTGATCACTGTTCGCTTGCTTTGATTGTTTGCATGATCTGTTTTTCTTCTCTCTGCGCATTGGGTGTTCGACAGTCTGCTTCTTTAATGGATTCTTTTGGGTCTCTTTGTTTTATGGCTACCTGGAAGGAGACGTACCTCTAGATCGTATATGTATACATACTGTGATAATAAGTATACTGGGATCTTAAAACATCTTCTGAAGTATATTATAATTGGTAATTTCGTTTACTACTGTCACATGTACTGGAGTACAACAACAATAAACCGATTTACCAGTTATATAATGAACTTCAGAAGATGACACTGTCTGTAAAGAGTTATTATTGTCACAACTGCTGGCATGTGTAGTGTATGGGGTGTCCAGGGATGGGTATCACCTCTGGCGATGGGGCTTGTTGTGACCATTCCGGGGCAGGTGACTCACCTTTCAGCTCTCACCTGTGGCTCCAAGTTTCTGTTTGCATGTGACAGCAGCCATACCCAATAAAGTGCTTCGACAGGTGGGGAAAACCAGGTAGGCTTAGCAGGCGGCCTCGTACCCTGGTCAGATAGGGACGTGCCTGTCCTAACATGAGGAGTCTGCTCTGGCGGACTGAGATCCACAGTGAGATCAAACAGCCAGGAAGGTGGTTCTGCTTCTCTGTGGAGCATGAAGGGCATGACAAGGCACAGAACACGTCAAGGTCATTCACCGCGACCACAGTTTGTAATGCTTGTTTGTACCACTGGACCTGGACTTCTGATGTCAAGAGAGTTGAACTGTCCCAGTGCAACAAACTTTCCACTTAAAAAACTCTCCCAGACAGGTTTCCAGTCATTGTTGGACACGATAGACAATGAACACTGGGGTCATTGATAAATCTTGTTTTGCATGCCACCCGTACGGATCATTTCATCACATCAGTACGAGGGAAAGGCAATAACAGAGTTCCGATTATTGTGCAGCAGTTACAGAGAAAGTGGACAATAAGGTTGTGGTGAACCACGTGGGCCTGTCTGGACACGCCCCTACTGACTACTCCTGTGGCTCCTCCCACAGGCCCAAT
>JAUOBT010034323.1:0-11466 GCA_032362145.1 Hypanus berthalutzae
TGGCAGATAAATATGTAGGAAGTGGAGAAATATTGATCATATGCAAGAAGAAGGGATTAGTTTAGTTTGGCATCATAGGCCAAAGTAATTGTTCCTGTTCTGTACTTTTCTATGTAAAACTGGCCAAGAATTGCAAAACTCCACCTCTATTCCTAAGTATGGTTGGACTTGACAATTCTACATTGAAGAAACACTAGGTGGCACCATTGTACATTGAATATTTTCCTTCTGGCCAGCAAAAAAAGGTTACAAATGTCTTGTGTCAACTTCAATAGTTTGGTAAAAGAGATTTTAACTTGTAATACTACCTATGTGTGAGGCCTTTTCTCACATGTACAGCTTAAGTGTAAATTAGGGTGGAACATTTGAGAATTCAGTATGATCCCTGCTTATTTTCCATTAGTTTCAACAATAAGCATGAAAACAATATACTGTGTCCTGGAACAACCTTAACCAAATTTGTTATTGTGGCTTCTATAACAAGTATCCCACTACGTTCCCACCACACATCCAAATCCAAATCAGTTCCGTTTGCCTTGAATTAATTGCCTACGCCAGAAAAAATCTAGAAAGGTGCTGTAATGTTCAGGATGAAATATGACCTAGAAATTCATCATTCCCCGGCGGCATTCAATGTCCTATATTTTAGAAATTGTATGTTCTACTTATTGCTGCCTGATTTGAACATACGGCCTCCAATATATAACATGTTCAGCAGTATAACCGAGCATGAATTTCAAGGTATTTAAATTGAAGTCACATCTGACCTTTCGGGAATCCGGCGAGTATTATTTATGAGAACGTTTGGAAATTTAGCCTAGTATGTCATCTATTATTTATGGATAAATTAACTTAACCTTTAAAAACTGCTATTATATTTTAATTATGCAGTTCGTGTTATCACATTGCCATTTGCAGGAGCTAACTGCGTGCAAATTGGCTGTTGTATTTTCCACTCTCAGTTCATTAGCTGTAAAGTACTTTGCACCGTCCCGTGGTAGTAAAGGATACCATACAAAGTCAAAGTTGTCTTTCTCTAGAGCAGTTACTAAAGAATATCCTAGGAGCAGGCAGCAGACAGCTTGAAGTGAGGATGCACCTAAGAGTTGCTGACGCGAGTTGTGCCCGTAATTTTTGTTTGCCCACCAACGGCATGGAACGGTATGTAACGTAAAAGACATACGTTGGTAGTAAACTTTTTCGGGTGGAATTGTCCATTATTGAGCTAAATTAATGTAAAGCTTATTGTTAAGTTTTGCGTAAAATATTCCAGGATTAACTAATATATTGTGATTTGTAGAGTCTTGGTTCCTGTGAACACACAACTTAAAACTTAAAATTGAATCTAATGGACCAGATATATATTTTCAAAAGAGTTTACTTGGAATTAATTAAAGTTGTACAGTTTTTAACCATTCATCTACTGGCATCGAAACAAAGTTTTCTCGACACTCTTCAAAGAAAGCAGCTTTCTAAACAGCTGGATTAATTTTGATCACGGCCTGTATTCTCTTCTTTTCCGAGTATGTCAGGTAAACAGCGACGCAACAGTAACTCGGCGCTTCTAGTTGGTGTAACTCTGCGGGGGTAAATTTGTGGAGAACACCTTTGGCGGCGGCTGGTTTCCAGCTTCTGAGCGCGCGGTGGAAAGGTGTTTCGCAAAAGGTTTTCCCGTATGTGTGAGGCGTCTGAAATCATGGGGAAACTTGCTGCACAGGTTAGACCACACCTAACTCCCAGCAACCGAAACAGTCTGTTGGATTGCTCGAGGTGAATTTTAAGTTTTATTTCGCGATTGTATGCATTTGTAATCTTGTATGAAACAGAGTAAGTGTGTGTGTGTGTGTAAAATGTGAGTCATCATTGATTACAGTTTAAATGCACATACACTTAACACATAGACACATACATTTACAAACATATACATACATACGTGTGTATATGTATATATATATATAGAGAGAGAGAGAGAGAGAGAGAGAATACCCTTCTTAAACCGTATTCTAAATAAAATAATATTTAACAGTAAAGAACAGGATTTATTAGTTTTAAAACAGCGCTCAGCTCTAACACTCTCTCAACTATTGGACCCGGAATGCAACGTCAAGTTTGAATTCAGCCACTGGAAATATTACGAATTCTGAATGTTCAGTCCAGACACTTCAAAAGATCTCTTATCTCACTTTTTCCTTCGCAATTTTCCTATACGCGCGAGCTAAAAAAGGGTTAACTTCCACTTTTTAAGAGATGAAGTGAGTTGCCGGCTTGAGGGATTAAAAAGAAGCGCGCCGGAACTTGTTCTAAATTCGGTTTAAATTCTGAAAATACATGTTTGGGGGGAGCATCTACCAACAGGCAGACACTTTTAATAGTTGAGGAAGAGTGATAATAGACTTGGCTCCAAAACATGAGCGTGGGAAGTCTGAAAAACTTGGGCTGGTTCTGCCGGCGACATCTCTGCAACCAATAGGCTTCCTGTATCCACCCTTCTGTTCCTTATAATTAGGGGTTTAACCACGCTGGGCTCGTTGGGTTACATCAGTTTGCTTTGAGTTGCAATTGCTAAAAGGATCTCGTCTATACGGAGCAGGGTGATGTGTGCATAGTTTGAGCCTTGCGTTTTAAAGATTAAATCGTCTTTTTTGAGTTAAGTTTTTTTTTTGAAGAATGAGTGGGACCTATGAGAAAAAGCTGCCCGGTCTTCTTACGGACATCCAGGGTTCGATCGGATGTCATCCCGCGAAAGATTCTCCAACTCTTCCAGAGTCAACGGCGACGGATGTTGGTTACTTTAACCCACAGTCCTGTCTTCCGCCGCAGGACTATTACCCAACTTCAGCCTATTCGCAACCAGTGAACCATTATCCATATCATCAATTTAATCTGAACAATCTTCCAGGGCCTGGCTCCTATTCAGAGAAGCCCGACTATACTTACAATAACTCGTACCGTCAGTATGGCCATTTCCACAGGGATCATCAAGTATCAGCGGCCGAGAGAGGTAAGGGTTCGTGAAATTCCCAATCGGTGTCTCAACCTCGAAACACTTCTGAAAGAAAGTCAAACAGAATACTATTTCCAAACTAATGCAATCTCCACCAGAGTAAATGTCCGATCACTCACTCCTGACTGGTCACCCCATTATTGAGTTGTTAACTAATATATCTACAATGACCCAAACCAGCCGAAGCACTGCAGAGTGGCTAATCGGTTGAACATACACAGTACAGTCTCCAGAGGTGAAGCATTCGATAGCCTGCCGCTGTTAATGCACCAAAGCCCGTGCCACCGAGTGCTACGCAACGGGATGTACAATACTTTGTAGAGGAATCTCACTATAATTTTTCAAATGACTCAAGTAACGAGGACTTTCTCGAGTACAGAATACCATGTCGTTAACCAACGGATTTGATAGTGTGAGATAAAGAAATATTATGCATGTTCACGAGAATATCACACGGGGCAGGAAAACTGAGTGTCCAATGCTCATATTAAAACTAGAATCCCAGGCGCAAGTGTGAAAATCGCGCTATATAGTTAGCTGGGAGAGTATTTTTGAAAACTTGGGTTTTGCATCAATCAGAAACTAGAGGAAAAGTTCAGAGGTGATTATCAGCTTGTCTACTATAAGCTGCATACACACACTGTTTAAAATTGTTATTCGGTAAAGATTGTTTTTATTTCGTATTTCTTAGATGGGGCAACCTCATTTTGTTTATTTATGGAAATATTTGAACCCAACCAGTGTGGCGGGTTTGGGAAATGGATCAGATATTGGCTTAGGAGCATAACTAAATTTCAGCTCCTGGTCTGAACGTACTTCCTCTGTTTAAATGGACAGGAGCAAGTCAGAATGACCGGCCTCAGTACAGTAAACATGCATTGTACATTATGAACTCCCAGCAACTGATAGACTGTTCTAAAGAGGAAAATTGCAGATGAGAACCACAAAATGGCCTCACGAGTCCGAGTGATCTCTGTCGTGGGTTAGTGATTTCGCTGTAGCACTGTGCATTTTCACTCTGTCAGGATACCTTACCTAATACCCCATGGGCACCCCAAGGATATAAAGTCATGATTAAATAAACATTATACAGGTACGAATGCAACAGGAAACCTGAAAAGTGATTGTACTATTCAAATTAGACAACAAATGTCTTGTACCTTGCAATGATAATTACAGATGATAATAATTACCAGTTCCCTCCCTCTTTCTGTAATTTGTTCAATAAAAATAAACATTGACCTTAGTAGTTGTATGAAAAAGGTTAGGAGTTCTGAGAGAGTATGTTTCTTCCATTTGATTAATCAGCGTGATATCCTTGTGCCCTAAAGGAATCTGCCATCTAATTTTAACTCTGTGTTCTATTTGAGTTTTTTTTCTGCGTTTACACTGTGAAATAAAATCCCATGGTTCAGTGGAAATTGTCGTCTGCGGGATTGCGATACTCGGCCATTTAGAGAATCCTTATTTAAATTTGTTTTGTGCTTAAGTTTCAGTGAAAGAAGAACCGGATCCCGAAGTAAGAATTGTGAACGGGAAACCCAAAAAGATCCGTAAACCGCGAACAATCTACTCTAGCTTCCAGCTGGCGGCTTTGCAGAAGCGTTTCCAAAAGGCGCAGTATCTGGCTTTACCTGAAAGAGCGGAGCTTGCAGCTTCTCTAGGACTTACGCAAACGCAGGTACTCTCTAATCTCACGGTATCTGCATTTCACCCTGTACCCCCGGGCTAAGGCTTGCCCTGAGAAGATGAAGTTAGTATCAGTGTATATTTAGGCTCCACACCCGTTTTGTTGTCGGAAAGGCCGTGGCTTTCTTTTCTAACCCCGTTCACCAGCCGAGATAATGGCTTCTTTTAAATGCCTTAAATGTCCTTTTCTAAACATATTTCTAGAACATTCCACATAATCTCCCAATGTCACATTATTTACATCTTCCCACTGTTTCTTTCTCATAAATTCGATTTGTAGGCCAAATAAAAATTATTTTCCTTAAGTATTTCACTCCTTGTCACTGTGCCCTTCTTCGTGTACTGAAAATCCCTTTATTATTGAACTATACAAATTTACCGAACATGCACCAATTAGGATAGTGACATGCTGCAACATAGAGCATGGGACAAATTAATGACCTGGGAATAAAAAGATTAGTGGGTATTCATATTGCTCCATTAATGATCAAGTCGGATTCAGCAAATATTTACACCCATTGGGTTTATGTGTACATATGTAAAGGTCTATGAATATATCAAGCTCAGTGTAATGTCTATTTCTCCATCTAAACAAGGGGTTATATTATCTCTGCAAATGGCTAGATAGAAATAAGAATCTGTTAACATGAGGCTCAACTATTTGGAGAAATATATCCTTCAATGCCAACTTTGTTGTTAAAATCCACCATTACCCATGACCTGTTTGGCAGAGAAGTTGCAACTCAGAGATTAATAAACAGTCTACTCTGTTGAGGAACATTAGAAATTGCAGGTATGATTGGAACAAGATATTTCAACCCAAAATATTTCACAGGTATCAGCAGGATTTTTCTTTGTTGTTTTAAGACAGACTGCCACTGATTACTTAAAGAATATCCACAAAGTATAAAACAACTCAGATGAATATTATTTTAGTTCTTTACAAGTTTACATCTGTTAAATAGAAAGTACTAAAGACTAACCAACAGAATGAAATTAGTTTTCCCCATAAATGAACTATGATAAAATAGTTTCTATAATAATTGGTGTATCGATATAATTCTAAGTGATGAATTTATAATGGCAGCTCCTGCTGAATATTTGCATTTTCACTTTCATGTTCTCAGTACTTTATAACAATATATTTCTCACCGATTCTAATTATTTTATTCCATTCTTGTTTGTCTAGGTGAAAATCTGGTTTCAGAACAGAAGATCCAAATTTAAGAAGTTATATAAAAATGGGGAACTCACAATGGAGCACAGTCCCAACAATAGTGACTCAATGGCATGCAATTCACCCCCTTCTCCAGCTATTTGGGAGAGCCACAGTTCAACTAGGAATCCCCTCCAGCATCAGACCCCACATAATTCTTCTCAGAACTACCTGGAAGACTTCAATCACTGGTACCCAACACACCCCTCAGGCTCTCACTTATCAGCAACAAATTCACTGCACCAGCCCCCAGCTCAGAGTACTGGAGCAGTCTATTAAAACTTTAATTTTTACTTCAAAACTTTGAACTTTTTGTCTATTGCTGTTTTGGAAAACAACATCAGAGCTTACATGTTTCTAGCGAACTTTAATATGGGCAGGGAAGAAACCTCCTTAAAGGATGAATAAATAAAATTCAACACCCACAGTTCATGAAGAACCAGGGTAGAAATGAATTAGTCATCAGACCAACCAAGTAATTACAAGAGCCCCACACTCCCTTCCTTGTGTACATGTAGTAATACACATAAGCTGTAAATAATAACAACTGTATATCAGGAAGAAAAAGCTGAGCATTTTGTAACTCTTGTCAGTTGTCAGATTGTCACTGTACAAAGAACTGATAATTTTCTCAATTTCAGTAACAAACAATATTCTGCATTCTTAGCCTATGTTTAATTATGTTATTTAATTTTTTGGTTTATTGGAGTGGTTAAATTATTACTGCCTGTATATTATTAGATTAGTGACCAGTTCCTTTGATGTAGCAGATATAATGTATCCATTGAATTATGCCCAATGCAGTATAATTAAAAAAAAGGAACTTACTGTAAAATAGAAACTCAATTTGCAATAGACAATATGATGGAGCACAAATTTTCTGACAAATAACAGGCACTGTATTTATGATATTCTGTCTGAAATTATCTTTTTTTTCTAAAAATGTACATAAAATTTTACACGTTAATTGTAGAATAATAATAAACATCCTTGCGGGTACTTTCCAAGAACATGTGTGACACTGGGAGGAATTCCTCAAAGAGATCAACATTTCATTGTAATAATTTGACTTGTAAAGGACACTCAATAGACAATAACTTCTGTTGTAACTTATGGTCTGTTTTGTAATAAAATCTTTTAAATGTTTGGTTGATGATATTCTTGAGGATAATGATAATAAAACTCATCATTCCATGACCTGTTTACTTGCCTTATTTTGGAAAATGAAATAATAAGGCCACAAAATGATTGGCAAAACAGTTAGCAAAACTTAAACTGACTTGAATTTGAATACTTACATTACCACCTCATTAAATCTTAAAAGTCGCCATGAATAATTGAATATTAATACTTTAATACTAACTAGCATTTTATTCGAAGTGCCATTTTTGGAGATGTTCCTATCTCTATTCTAGTTAGAGTAAATGCTCCATTTAAAGGGTATGGTGACCCAAAGTTACACCTGCACTGCACTGACCTCATGAGGTAATCTAGCTATTTTAAAAAGTATTAGAATGATTCACTAATTTAAATTCTAGACCATTTCCTTGATCATGCGTAGTTAAAACAGTGAGAGCCGAAAATATAACAAAGACCTATAACTAAATGAAAATTATCGGAGTTCCGCAAAAGGGCAGCATATGGATAGTAAATAGTTAAAAGTACACCCATCTCCTGCTAATAAAGGCAGTTTGGTTTGAGGGCTGCGTGCAAAAGCTCTATAGGCGACAGCGAGGCAGACATTCTGGAGACACTGAGTTGTGTGGAGCAGGATTTTATTAGGCACGACTGCCAGAAAAAAACTGCTTCATCGCCTGGGGTTAATATCGTGCTAGAACTCACATACCAGCAAGTGCATCAAAGCTGTTGCAATTGCCAGGCTGACTGCAACAGGAGCTGCTGGATTTAACCCAATTCTTCCCGAACTCAGCCTCCAAATATCATCCCGATTCACATTTACAAGACAGGGGACCTGTACATCGCTTGACAGAAGTGGGGCTGGAGTGGTGGCGGGTCGAGAGTGCAGAGGAATGGATTGTAACTTGATCCAAATGACAAAAGTTGTTGAACTCTCCCGCCCCTGCCCTGCTACATCTAATGCATCAGGCGAATGTTTAGGATGGGAATCCATTTCAACCATTTTCATTTTCCTCAGGTAATAAATTAAGTGCAGAGATTCTAATAATTAATTCAGAATCGATTCAACAGTAAATGCACTTCAGCATGACGGCTTAATTGTGATAGTTCATTGTTCAGGCTCACATATAAAATACGGAAACATAATTCATAATCAGAACAATGAATGTAACCGCTGTAATTAACAAACATTACATATATTAAAATGTAAAGGCATGCCCTGCACAAGCTTTCACTATTGTATTTACACCCTCTCATCTGTGTATAAACAAATCCGCGGGTGGTCTATTTTACAAGCTTTCTGGATACAGTATATAGTTGTACTGGTTTGCACATCTCTGCATATAGTTACATGGTGACACTTCCTTCCTCAGATTTTGAGTACGCATATGGCTTCTCCTGCGTTCAAGCATATGAGCGCGGCGTCCTAACAACAGATTGCAGCATAAATCCTCACTTTTTACATAACAGGGAAGTTTGGGAGTCGATTATGTTTCTCCACTTGTGTGCATCGTGGTGCTAGCAGAAAAATAAGTCTGCCTAATAGGGACGCTACACTATAAAATACTATCAGTGCTAATTAAAATGATATAATGGAATCCTAACAACAACCTCTTCCATGCAACTGAAAGGAATTTATATGTCTATGGCAAAGGATTCGCTGCAGTTTTGAATCATGAGGATAGAACCATACTAAAGCCCACAAAGAACGAGGGGGCAAGAACTTTTAGAATTGCAGTGCTCCGCGGGATGCCTCACAGATATACAAAGCGAGAATGTGGTCAGCCTCTCTTAATGATATTTTAATAAGTCCAATGATTCCAATTAGTATCAAAAGTATAATTAAAAATATATGGGCGCCTCAATGAATAATTTTGGTTACAGTGGATCGTGACACCTGTATAGAAACCACTTGGGGAGAAGAGCTCACGAATATATACGTCTAAATAATAAATTATATTGTCAGTTAACAAACAAGACTTGCGGGTGCAAAGAAACTTTTAAATATAAATTTAGAAGCGACAGTTAAAACCCACTTATCATTTATCCGCCACCATGATTAAGCATGCAGACGTGATGTTTCATTAACATTATACGCTATTATGTTGTTCCACCATCTAAGCAACTACACTGTAGACTTAATGATGGCTGACTTACAAATAACGTTCCCATTACCGTCCCGCTACATATAGACTGCATGTGTCGGAATGGTTATAATAAATGACTATATTGTAAGAATCGTATTGTACCAATGTCTAATGGGGGACTTTTTACTAACAGGCGTGGATATACTCAGTTCTATGTATGGCGGTGTGGATGTGGTACACAGGTGAATGATGCATTGTGGCTGGTTGGTAATACAGTTATTTAATTTGTTTTAACCATGAATAGAAGTGTTATCTGTGGAAGATTGCAATGTTAGCAAATGTTCATTTTTGAGTCAGATATATTATCGTTGCCGCAGCAAAAGTCGTCGGGAAACGAGACATATTTTCACTAAAGGAGAACGTGAAAGTGTGAATAGTTTTTGTTGTGAGAAAACAGCAGAACAAAGGAATCAGAAGCCTCTGATTATAAACCCCCGTGCTTTCTCCGAAATGTAGATAGCCTAAAATTAACCTAAAAGACCGGTATAGCGGCTAAAATGTGCCGAGCATTTTATTTTATTTTATCATTCTTTCTCACTTACGGGCTACTGTACGAGTTATGTTTTAAGAAAAGCGATGACACTGAGCAGGTGCATATCTCTACCAAATCACAACAATGCTCTTGCTTTATTAATTCAGTTCAATATCCCGAAAAAAAGCTGTTGTTGCCGCTATTACTATGTTTGCCACTTTACCAGACTTGGCGACAGAATTTGCACCTACATTTTTGAAGTACAATGAAAAGATTATATTTCTGTATTTAAATCTCATCTTATTTTATCGGTACAAGTGAACTGATTACCAGAAGCTGCGTGCTTTTATCAGGTATTTCCCAGTGAAATTGCTTACTTTTTGTACACTTTTACTTTCTAGTTTTCAATTGAAAGGATTTGTAAGGATTGAACGATGCCGAATCCAGAATTACGAGCAGTTAAAAGATACGTTGACTTTAGAATATATTAATAATACACTGGCCACAATTATACACCCAGACGGGCATGTAAATATACAGTAGTACTTGATAGTGTGTTGAAGTTTAACATAATTATACACGGTGTTTAATCGTTAGAACCAATAGCGACGAGCATAAAATATTTTCTTTAAACATCGAGGTCAGCTTTCTGAGTGCTGGAATATATTACGTAACGCAGGTAGAGGGAGCAGTGGACTGCAATCGTTTAAGATGGTAGAGATAATGCTGAGTACTCTTCGCAATACAAAGAACAGCTCGTAAAGACTTATGTTAAAACCATGCTTTTAAAATAGCCCGCCCATTAAGAGCAAAAAAGTGAAAGGGTTGTGCGGGGTAGGGGGAGGTGGCGAAGGGCGACAGCTGAAGGTGATGGTAGGGGGTGGGGGCTAGTTGGTGGTGAGGTAGGGGTTAATTAGAAATTGGTTAAAGCTCCAATTTCATTGTTCATGAGCTTTTATGTCTTCAGGTGCTGCGTATAATATACATAAAATGAATCTTCGTACCACAGGGTCTGAAATGGAACGACCAGTGTATCGAATTTTGGTGCATATGTTAAAAACGAAATACATGGCATATCACAGCGCTGAAATCATGACATGGCATTTACAATGTTGGAATTAATCTCAACACAATCTCTGAAGTGTACCTTATTGCAGACTGATAGACATGTGTTGCATCCAACTATATCCATTAAACAAGGATAGATCTTCCCATAGTTGGCATCGTGTCTTAAAGAAACAAAATGTGCACCATGTTCTACACTATGGCACGGAATTGTGCAACGCAGCCCGCTACAGCCCATGCAGGATTGAAATGAATGCTCTTCCAGCAATTCTTAGCTGATGAAACCAGCGATTGTAAGCTTACTGTCGCTTGGTTCAAACCGAAACCATTCCCGAAAACCCGGGGATGCGGATTATAATTTTATTTACGATTTTTAAAGACCCAGACCGTTAGACATCAAAGCGAACAGCAGAATTTCACTTACATTTTAGAAGCCCAAGCTGATTTTACAGTTTTTAACGATCACAATGGAAAGTATTTCAAGTATGTCTAAGGCAAGCTCCCTCACCTCACCTTTAAAGAGCCACTTTCCCAACCTCTCTCCGTCTATACAGAATAATAAACGCGGAAATAAAACACAATTGATCTCGACTGCTCGATCTGGACATACGGCATCCTTTCCGAGATTTACTGGAGAATGTGTCCCAGAGGCTCATAATCATAATAAAATAATCCGAACTGTAATTATATCAGTGCGATTTGTATTCATCAAACAGCCAAGTTCGTCAAAGAGAAG
>JAUOBT010034417.1:0-17912 GCA_032362145.1 Hypanus berthalutzae
CTTTACAACAGAACATTGACTGATTCCAACAGAGACGGCGCAGTCTGACACAACCTCGCATACCGACATGACGCCTCCCACTGAATCTATCACAGGAATGCAGGGGAGAGGTATTCAACGTCCAGCAGCAAACTTGGTGCCGTAGTCAGATGTCTACAACGGTGTCAGATGTAGATAGAATATAAAACATTTCACAGTACTGATAACTATGGAAGCACCACGTCGCTTGTGGTAAGCAAATAAGCTTACTCAGCAAATATTTCTTTGCTTTGTCCATCAACTACTTTATATATTTAGTCATATTACACACATTTATTAAAAATCCACAACAGTTTAGAGAAACAACACGTAACTATTGACATTTGCTGCAGTGTTACTGCCGTTTGATTACTGAACCTCACTCAGACTTCCGCTCAATATATAAACACAGACAATAAATTGGTATAATCTCCCGTATTAACTCAAAATTTGCAAATGCAGTGCAGCTGCTACAAGACCAAAAACACAGAGACATGAACCTCCCATTATTGATTAAAAAACGCTGGGAGAATGCTGCCTGACCCACTCAGTGCCACAGATGTTTGCTGATTCCTGATTTCCTGCAGTCGATTATTTTTGATCCAGATTCCAGAATCCTTTGTCCCGGTGTTTCCGATACTGAAAAGCGGGATACTGGGACTGGAATACGGCAGAAACAGGAACAATCACAATATTGGAATTAAACATCTTTCCCCACCAACGGCAGTTGACAGTGCGGCTTACCGGGAGTTCCAAAGGCTGAAATAAAAGGATAGTAAATTTCTCGTATCCACCTGATGACCGGATACACCATTTCAGTGAGAATCAGTAACTTCTGTTGATCCTGAATTCACAGCTCCGGCAGACATTGAGCCGATGTTTCACATCAACTTTGATTTATAGAGGTTCAGTCTGCAGAGAAACGGTTATGCCCCTCAATGACTTTCTCTGGTACAGTTACTTGAAAAAACAATTTGATTCAACACCATTGTTTCTGTCGTACATATATGCATCAAAATTCTTTGACATTACCTCAACAGTGTATCTGGTGGAAATCAGGCTGGTAGCTTTAATTGCAAAGACTGAACCATGTCACAGAGCATCTACGGTTACAGATTTTATATTTGTTGGTTAATTATTCATTATTCAACGAAGACCATCGATACTCTCCGACCCCTCCATTCTGTCTCTATTTTCCCGTTTTGATCTGTCCTTCAGTCCCTCAGCTTCTTCATGGTCAGTAGAGATAAAACAGAGAGAAAGAGATCGGGATGGCAATGGTCAATTGACTACGTTGCTGATGTAGAAACACGAGAAAATCTGCAGATTCTGGAAATCCAAGAGAACAAACAAGGATTCTGCTAAGTTCCTCCAGCATTTTGTGCTTTGTATTTCTGATACAGTAGTCTTTTATGGACATTTTAAATTTGACAAAGGTCAAAAGGTAATTGAGAAGAAACGTGTCATCCTGTATTGGAATTGGAAAACCGGTAAACAATTAACAATAGTACTCAACATTGAGAGAATAATAGATGCAGGATGATTAAAAGTGAACGAGAAAACGACAAGCGTGAGATGAAACGTTAGATATGAGACAGAGAGAGCTAGCGAGAGTGAGAGAGAGATTTGGAGAGAGCTAACGAGAGAGAGAGAGTTACCGAGAGTGAGAGAAATAAAAGGCTAGTGAGAGAAACAGGGAGAGAGAGGGGAGAGAGAGAGATAGACAGAGACAGAGAGACAGAGACGCAGAGACAGAGAGAGAGGACTCTCAAAGTGTATTAAGGTGGGGATGTAACCCACTGAATTGTGGGAAGAATTGTGGATGAAGTAGTGGGAATGTTGTACTATAGACTTGATGCTCCACAATAGACTTGATGGATTGAATGTTCTAGTGAGTCCATCCCACTATGATCCTGGGCCCACTAGTGATCTGAAATGCTTAGTCTGGTTTTCAGGAAACTTCTAATTTACCCAGGTGTTCAAGTTATATTTTTCTGAAATATTGACGCACTTCTGTAAAACTACTGCCACTTCATTCCAAGCACGCTGAGCTGCCAGATCACAACACTGGCCAGTGAGAGCAGAGCAGTACACGACACTAATATAAGGACAGAGATATATCAACAATTATTACTGTTGACCTAGAGTTGGGCAGACTAGGGGAACAGACATCTTAACAACCCCGGCTGTAAAGGAACAAATTGCAAGGTTGTATAAACTATTTGATAATAAATGCACTTTCAATTTGAAATACCCAACTATCCGCGGGTACTTTCCGTCACACTTCATACTGAACAGTAGGGTTAAGCAACTGCTCGCATGTTGAGACTTACAAACTAGTCCTTGTACTCTCAGGTACAACTGCCATCTTCCGGTCCATGAAATCTACATTCCAGTTCACAGTCCAGTCTAGCTCCTTATTCCAGGTTTTCCTGGTTTCCCCAGTTTCTTTTGAGGCAGCTGATTCTTGTTCGGGCTGACTTCATAAATAGCTTCAGAATTCAGCCTCTGGCTGCTGGACTGTTCATGGCCTAATCCCCTGCCTGTATCCCTTCCCTTCACCTTCCTGCTTGGAGCTTTGCCTCGCCCTGCCTCTGCCTGGAGCCTTGCCTTGCCTCGCCTCGACTCGACCTGGAGCCTTGCCTTGCCTCGCTTCTACTCGACCTGGAGCCTTGCCTCGCCTTGCCTGTGTCTGGAGCTGCGCACTGTTTGGAACTGTTTGCCTGTGTCCATGCCTTCGCTGGCTAGATCCGGCCGTTTTGCCGCTACCTAGCGTTGGGAACTGTCTCGTCATGTTCAGCGTTCTGTTTAATGACTCCTGACCCTACATCATGTACCCAAGGAAGGGTCCCGGCTCTGTGTTCTCTGTGATAAGTCCCAGCCCTACGCCCTGTACCCAAGGAGTGGTCCTGGCTCTGTGTTCTGTGTGGTAAGTCATGGCCCTACGAACTGTATCCAAGGAAAGTTCCAGGCTCAGTGTTCCCTGTTCCCGTCTCTCCCTCGGCTCTGTGTTCCGTGTTTCTGTTTCCCTCGACCAGTGCTCTGTGTTCTGCTTTCTTCTTCTCCCTCGACCAAGGCTCTGTGTTCTCGTCCTGTCGAAGTACCCTGCCCAGCCCGGTGCTGAGATTCCCTTGTCCTGTCCAGGAGTTCCAATGTCCAGTCCTGTGCCTCTCCCCGTTCTGTAGCCACGTCTTGCCTGGTTCTGGAGTCCGAACCTGAGTCAAAACCCATGTTCTGGGTCCTTGTCCAGTCTCCGGCTCGGAGTCCAAGCCCAAGCTCCCAGTTCCCAGCTCTATGTCCTGCTTCTGCTATGCTGGTCAACTCCTCGCCCAGGCCCAGAATCTTTGTCTCGCCCGGGGCCTGTTTCATGTTCAGCGTCGTTTCATCACCAATTTCCTTGCTTCCTTCTTACGCTTAGTCCTGTACCTGGTAGTTCAGTGCCTGCGTCTTGCATTTTGAGTCCAGTCCCAACGCCCCCCTTATGACACATGCCCCGTTTTCCCTCCGAGTCTCCCCTAGCTGGCTTCCCAGTATATACTTGCACATCCAATCATTTATGGAGCGTGTTCCACAGGCTTCCCATAACTGTATTCCATATTGTCCTGGCTTGCTAGGCACACACTACCGGAAAGGACAGCGACCTGCAAAAATACAAAAAAGGCTAAATCATTTGATTTTATTACCTCTGAATTGCATTTATCACCTCTGAATGGAACTAGTCTTTCATCCACTGTGACCTCAGGACTAGGGTTATACATGAGAGGCGGCCGTTCCACTCACTTGTCCCAGATATCCCTGATTGCTGCCAGACTGTCAGTGACACGCCACGCAGATCTTGTCTCACTGATGTCGAATCTGAGCACCGCCGATATGGTACAGAGCATTTCCATGGAAATGGTGGCACGAAAAATTGGCATTCCAAAGATTAGAATCAGCCTCAACTCGGGACCTGCACACACCAGCCAGAATTAAAAGCCCCATGTATTCCATTTCTATTGTAACAGATCTCAAAGTACTAAAATTCGTACACGTGTACAAAAGTATAAACTTTTAAACGTTATTTTTCATTTTTGCGCTATTTGGGTCATTTCAGGAAATGTAATGAAATTTCAGCCAAAAATGGCATTTAGAGTGCTTTTACTGCTGTCAAATGACAAAACCGGTCAAATTTGACCCGAACAGTATGCAAGGGTAAAGGCTGTCTCTCTTCAATTTTCCATACTTACTCAACTTCACAAAGTAATATGATGGGCTCTCCTGTTTCTAATCACAGGAATTTTCCCCATGCATTATTTGATAGGGAACAACATTTCTCCTCCATCCCGCCAGACTACTGGATGCAATGGACTTCTGGAATTGAAGGTTTTGTGGATGTAAGACTGGTCCAGCGTTGTCAGATATTGAAATGCGTAGAGGTGTCTAATCTCACGTTAGACACTTTTCAATGTCAGTGCCGATTATACTGCAAAACCAAGTTGTTAGATGAACTAAGCAGATAGGATCAGCGTAGGAAAGTGTGTCGTCGGTCTTTATGGTCCAGGCCCTGCAAAAGAGGCAGTTCGATTCTTTATATAACTAACTGAAGGGAAAAGGGTGAGGCAAAGTGATGGACGGAAGAAGATCGAAAAGAACGGCAAGCACAGGGAAGTGCAGGTGGCGGCAATAGGGGTGCGGATGATGCGATGTGTCAGGAAAGGACTCAGATAGGGACACAAATGCGGAATCAAATAGGGAAGGCGTCTTGCACACAGGGGAAGAATAATGAGATGGAACTTGTGATGAGTGTGTAGTTGCTGGGCAAATGGGATGGATGGAGCTGGAAAATGAAACAGTCTAATGGGACATACCATGGGGCCTCAACGCAGATGAGGAAGTGATTTAGTTCCCAGCCTCCGATTATAATCAGCTCCATTACACCACTGAACATGCATCGATGTATGAACGCTGGATTTTGCCCCACCTTTTCTGCTCAGCTCCTACCTTTGGCATTTAACCACCCAATTATCATTCCTCTTGAAAGATAATGAACTTAAACACCGGCTGTTCATTTCTCTCTGCCGCGTCTGATCGTCAGAATTTACTTTGTAGTCTAATCCCTTCAGGTTCCGGCATTCCGGCCCAATAACGGTTTTCATGGTGAGGCACATCCACTTATATGAATTAGGGGTCGCCATTTTGATTCAACATTTAATGGATTCTTTCCTGATAACACAATAATACACTCAGTGACTACGTTATTAGTTTTTCCGATACACCTGCGCGTTTGTACAACTATTTAATGAGCCAATCACGTAGCAAAAACTGAATTCAAATATTCATGCAAACCCGATTAAGCGGTTCACCTGTTTTTCAGAGTAAACTAGGGAATCGGGAAAAGTGTGATCTAAGGTACCTCAGGGTGGAATTCCGATTAGTGTCAAACTGGCTCACTACAGTTCTCAGAAACTACTGACTTCCTGGGATTTTCACGCCCAACCGTGTCAATAGTTTACAGAGAATGGTGCGAAAAGAAAATAGCCGGTGAACGGTCGTTCTTTGGGCGAAAGTAACGTCTTGCTAATGGGTGAGATGAGCGGATAATATAATAGACAGCCTGATTCAATCTAAAAAGAAGGCTACAGTAATTCAGCTAAACCGACGTTGCAAAGGTGTGCATAGGGGTAACCAAATGTTACAACGGTGTGCGTAAGGGAGCTTCTCTGGACACGTCATATATCGAAACTTTCAGTGAATGGTCCTCATCAGCAGATGACCAGGGACGTACACTTAGTGTTTACTTTACTAAGTACAGCAGATGCCTAATAATGAGGGGGCTGAATGTAGATGCGACGCCTATAACACTGGGATATTGTGACTGCAGCATGGCACAGAGAATATGAGGTAATGACCATAGACTGACAAATATTGTTCCACATTCAGAGATATTGCACTTGACTAAAATGAAGGAAGACAGTGATCTTCTCGGCGGTTGGTGCAATGGCATCAACACCGAACTTAGAGACGAGTGGCCCCCGAGTTCGAATCTGTCCGGCTCCTTGCACGATTTCCATTCGTCTTGATTGATTGTCGAGCTAGCATCTCGGATTTGTAAAAAATACACGCACAGAAAATGCCAAAGTAATTGAAAGGGTGCGACCCGATGTGCCACAGTGTGTGGAAAGAAACTTTTACAAAGTGATCTTTTGGACGAATCACAAAATAAGAAAAATAAGTGTTTTTTTTTGTAAATAACAAGTGCTCTACCGTACTATTGTGCATGATATTTTCATTCCATGAAAGGAGAAGTGTCGTCATGATTGTATTGGATACTTGAAAGTTCAATGCCGGAATGCCGAATATAACTAACGTTCACACAGAGATTTCGTAAACAACGATGTTGGATGCATAAGAAAGTGACGGAAAAATCAGGATAATTTTATTTGGAACTTTAATTGGACACATCAAATTGGAAATGTGTATTTGGAAAGAATTTTTGGAAAACGGTATTGAATAAGAAAGTGGGACAGAGGACGTCTAAAATGATTTGTTTTTCCCCCTGACGTGAGTAGAAGATCGCCAAACACAAAACAATGTATATCATGGCTGGTGCCATATTCGCATTGAATTTCATTATCTTGGTTACAATACGTTTGACAGAAATGTATGTTAAAAGACAGAAAAATCAAGAGCACGGGTACAGGACTGGTGACAGTAATGGGACATCAGCAAAGTTCAAGCCCTCAGATAAACTATGGGAGTCGTTGAAGCAGATCTTTCATAAATCTCCTCAAAGCAATTTTAATTTGAGAAGTTAATGCTCTCCATGAATAATGTAAAACTTGTGGCTAACTCAATAAATGAGACGTGAGGTCAATTTCAGTGAAAATTTACAAGGTGGCGAGGATATACAACACTACTTTAGAAAGCAAGAAGCGAAGGCAGAGCAATTACTGTAAAACGGCATTGACAGCAGAGTACAATTTAGAGTAAATAAGCGATATTCGTGGAAATTTGAACAATCGTTGCAGCTGTATATTTAGATGCCTCTACAGCGATTTGTTTAATGAATAACCAGCCTCATAGCGGCCCTCATGATCCTTCCATACTCGTTACATCAACACTGCAGAGAGAATTCACACAACATCAGTTACCTTCCTTCTGTGCACTTAAAGCTCTGCCGAATTTTAGCATTATCAACATTGCATTTTCTGCATGCATAATCACCGACAAAAGTTGTTTCAGATTAACTACAGACCAAGGCGGGGATTGGCGGGGGCAATATAGATGAACATTCTGGGTGCACATTCATTGAGGTACGGCCGATTTGGGGGCGGACAAACGAAAATAGTGAACGTTCCAATTTTCCAATATTCTTGTCCCTGAGCAGCCCTAACAACTGCTTGACCCGAGGTATTATATCTAAGCATTCTCTGAAGACGGGAATTACATTTGCTACGGCCATGAGCATTTTGGATGCAGGAACGTAAATACAGAGAGAGTTGCATTTCTAAACGTGTGTACAAAATCAACTAAAACGTACAATCCTTAAATCAAATTATTGAAGTAAACGTGTGGACCTTGTTTCGGCGCCCACCTGTACGAGGAAAAGATGTTATCGGCCTTATATATTGCCGGCGGAGAAACTCTGGTTCCAGCAGTGGAGTCTGACTTTGCGGCACTAAGACTACAGGGTCAGATTCTCAGTGTTGCTGAAGCTGGTCTTGATAGGAATCCGATTTCCCAGCCGAAGGAAGATATGGTGACAGTCTTACTAATCCAGATACTGCCGGCATTGTTCATTGTCTGCGTGTATCTCTGAAATTTTGGGACATAATGACTGAACTGACGATATGATCAAATGCAGAAATAGATTTGCTACCGTGTGTAACTCAGGGAGTTGGGATGCAACCAGGATTCGAGCAGGAAGAGCGAATGACCACAATACTCAACCCGACCATACTGTGAGAAATGAGATTCAACGTCGGGATGTTCAGGTACAGAGGGGAGATTACATCGTCAGGTAAGTGACAGCAAAACACAGCCGCGCGCTTACAAAACACACGCAGTAATTGATGTGGCTGGATATTTCACAACATTCTTTAGTTGCTCCCGGAACTTGGTTTGCGTCACAGCGTAAATAAATGTATTTGTGCAACAACTGAAGTTCTGCAGTAAATATCCGACTTGCTGAAATATGTATAAAGGATCGTTCCAACTAGCTCCGCTAATGCTATAATGGAAAAATTCTGAAACGTACGTCAGCCACAGGAGGATAAAGCTACCGGAGATGGTGAAAAGTAAAATCATAGATCTCCTCCTGCTCTCCATCTCAGGGTCACTGCGATTCTCCGCGTTTCTTTCACCTCGCAGCCCCTTACGAACACGACTGGCTTCTATAATGTGTTTGACTGTCAGAGCGTTGAGCAGCAAAATTACCGCAAATGGAAGTAGTGGAGTTAAAATGGAATCGAACCAGTCAAAAGCCACCCACAATGGATCTGTATAGAAACTTTCCATCTTATCACACAACCACAGTACATCGTCAATATGTTCTCTAGGTTCGTATGTAAAATAGAGGGGTACATCTTTCAAACAGAGAAGAATACCGGTAGTGGTTAGAACTATTGTCGCAGTTTTGCCGGTGCAGTACTTTGTCCTCAGATTTTGACAACATATGGAAACATATCGATCGAAAGTGAAGGTGACGGTGAACCAAACTGAACATTCTATCGATGCACGACTGAGCACGTTGACCACACGGCACCCAGTGGTGATATCCAGGAAATTCAATGGAAAATAATGAGAATTGATCTGGTAAAAAATGACCTCAGTAATAATAACAAACAGATCCGCCGATGCCATGGCCACCAGGTAGCGAGTGGTGCAGGTGGAGAGGCCGCACTTCCCCCGAGACAGGATTACCATCGCCAAAAAATTCACTGGAGAAAGAGAAACGGGCAGATATTGGACATAGATTACAACTCTAATCTAAGCGAGTACAGCTATAATCTGAATGCCAGTACCGACGCTAATGGATGAATTTATTTACCGAGAATGCAAATGTTTGCGATTAAATAGCCATAACGTCAACTCACAAGGTATTGTTCACTGTAGAATGTAGGTGACAGTGGAAGGAGAGATGTACGGAGTATGGAGTTAACGACAGGAGGGAACGAGCAGCAGGGGAGGAAGATTTGTCATTTTAACATTTCCAGTATGCTGATAAACTCCTGCTAATGGTACTATCGATTTATCAGACATCATGCATGTGACCTAGGCGTCTGGAAATTCAGGAATTGAAGGGAGGTAGGAAAGATTCAGCGTGGAATCTGTCCGGCAGTACCGCGAATATACTGGACAAACAGGTAAATTTCAGTCTTTCCATACCTCTCAGACTGGATGGGCCAAATCGCCTAATTCTGCTCCTATATCTTATGGTGTGATTATCATCCATGTGAAGGATATTGGTGTGAAATTTCAGCGAAGTGTGAACACTGGATTGAAACTTGCAGTGTGAGAATTAAAGGTCGCTGTGAGGAACGAATTAATTTAACATGCTAATTGGCGTCATGCGCAAAAGCGCTGCTTATTCATCCTCAGACCTATAATTTAATAATTGTCCATACGTAACGATAAATATAAGATGTTCTGTTTTTTTTAGGGCTGAAGCTGAGTACCATTCTGCTGGGATACCATGTCTTGTGTACGTGCTATACTGGTGCGATCTATCCTGCACAGTAGCGGATACTCATTCATTGGTTGTGGACACTGTTAGCCATTCTAAAACGTACATATCCACTGTTTTTAGTGGTATACACTCGCTCGAAAACAGTTAAAATTAATATCTGACAGCCAACCGCGAAGTAATATTCAAGCGCTATTAATATCTCCTGTCATACGTCTCCGAGTGCAAGAGATATTGTCCACGGCATTATGGTCCAAAGTATTCAGGAAAGCATATGGTAAATGTATACATCGTCCGTATTTGAGTAACCGGGACTTCCAGCCCACCATACAGACATATCCCGGGATCCCAGGAGTTACAGTCACGGGTTAAAAGAATGAAATGTAAGTGTCAGTTTGCTGAAGCATGTTTATTTTCTGAAGTCCTCTGATTGACCTGAACGCCACGAGGAATACTCCGACATTATGAAAGCATCAGAGACTCTCCAATATCAAAACTGAATCTCTGTATTAATAAATTCCCGTCCTGACTTACCTGGTACTCCAATGATGGCAATGATCACGTACAAAATTTTCTCCGCCTTGTAATAAGTTTCCAGCATTTTGCTTACGTGCGGACATATGGTGCTTTCACTACATGCAAGTCCTTGAATTGCAATAACTTGTCGGACGCATTTGCAGAGCTTTTTAAAGCCATTCTGGATCTCTAGAGAGACCAAGCGGTTGCAAAATACTAAAAATAGATGTGCTAAAGTCGATTAAAAAAAACTCAAACAAGTTGAATCCCATCCCTAAATGATTATGTCTACAGGCATGAGTGGAAAACAATGACGTCATCACATTGATCAATGGGAATTAGAAGTATTATTCCTTCAGCGATGGGAGTTTTCCTTCAACCTCTGACGTTTCCACCTGTCTCATTAATTAGCTGATGGTTTCTTTTCATTTTACCTCTATTTCCACAATGCAATGATGGTCTTTTCGCTTGACAAGGATTCAACCCATCGGTCCAACAATCTCCTTGACCCCGTTCCATCACGTAAGTGATATCGGAGCATTTGGACAAGAACTCTCCGTGTGGGAAACTGCTTCTTCCCCCGGGCCGTAAGACAACTGGACTTCCTGTCACACCGTGGTTTCATCACCCAAGAAACGCTAACAGCATTGTTCTGCTCACTTTTTTAAACTTCTGACCTGAAAGCATCCTTACTATTTTTTTAAAATTTACCATGTTTGCTATTTATATGAACTACATGCACTGCGTTTTACGCCTTGGTGCTGTGAAACGTTGTTTCAATCTGCGGTAGCCATGTGCTCGATTGAATGACGTTGAACATGAACATGAACTTGAAGCCTTGACTCAGTCTGAAGATGGCTGTTCTTTTAGAATGTGGCAAATATCCGGTTTATCAGCAAAAACCTAATGATTAAATTAACTAATTATTAAATTAAATAATTAACCTAATCTACTTTGGCACAGAATAAACGAGTGCAACAAAACAACAAGAACATCGAAACACAAAATTATCCAGGCACATAGAGTTCCTCGGAGTTACCTTCCATATAAAAAAGAGCCTATCTGATGCCCCTACCTGACAATGACCCCCATCACTATCCACGGCCCGACAAGTTAAAGGCTGATGGATTCTTCTTTGTTCAGGGCATGAAAGAATACAGGGAGAAGTCGGGAGATTTGGGGCTGAAAGGGTAAAAAAAAAGCTGTATCAGACTGGATGTAAAGGTGGAGCAGACCGAATTACCCAAAAATCCCACTCCAGTGAACACAGACCACATCCAAACACTAAAACCAAATTCTGCCTTGCTCCATCGATTCGAGCAAAACACGCGATTTGGAATTTTACACTGAACGGAAAACTTAGAGTTTGAAAATGCAGAAAATCAACAAAGACATATTGGACATGCTGTGCTGGATAGAAAGAAATAACTGAACGGTGAGATCGATTGAAACAAAATATGTGCAAGTTTGCGACGCTAAGCGACACACAACCATTTTTACAGAGCAAAAAATGAATCAACATACTCGTTTTAAACTCATAGATGTCACCAATTAGTGGAAGGCATTGAAGTAGTTGGCAAGTGCAATGAGATTCCTAAGTTTGGGAAACGAAAAACGATAGAATCCACTGTAGGTGAAATATTGTACATTAAAAAAGGTGAGGTAGTGTCCAAAGCTTCAATGTCCAGTTAGGAAACGGATGGCAGAGTGTTCATGAATCTCCAGACTTTGAACCAGGCCTGGTCATTGTACGCTTTCTATCGGTTCAGTATGGAGCGTAGATCTTGCAGTAATCAGGCAGGAACGTGCAAGCGTAGATTGGAAATAGATGTTAACGTGGAAGAGTACAGAAGAAATGTGGCAAATTCTTAGGGGATATAAATACTATCTAAATACATATATTCATGGACCAGAGGACATGGGTTAATTGTACTGTCTGCTTTCTATGTTTCTTTGTGTCTTAGATCACATAGCTTCATTGATATGTTTTTCCCCATTTAAATCAAAATTTTCAGAGGGAATAAACCCTTGGCAAGCAATGATGCTTATACCTGCATAGGTCCTGCCATTTCACGTGATAATTAAAACTGTCTCTCTTAATTTTCCACAATTACTCAACTTCACCAAATATTATAATGGGCTCGCAGGTTTCCAATCACAAAGTGTTCCCGTTGCCTTATTTGATAGGTGAACTACATTCCTCCTCCATCCCGCCAAACTACTTGTCGCAACGGGCTGCCAGACTAGAAGGTGACGTGGAAAGATGACGGGTCCAGCGTAGTCAGATACTATAACGTGATGTTTTGTTGAATCTCACCACAGAAACGCATCCAAAGTCAATTTCCCTTATGCTGCAAAACCAACCTGCTGGAAGAACTCAGGCGACAGTGTCAGTGCAGGGAAGTGGGCTTTAGGTCTTTATGGTCCAGGCGTTGAAAAAGAAGCAGCTCGATTTTCAAGAGAAATAACTGAAGAAAATAGGTTAAGGAAAGCTGGTGGATGGTAGAAGATTGATAAGAACGGAAACACAGGTGGCGTTAACAGGATTGCAGATGATGCAATGTCAGACTAAGTAGCGTGGAATCAAATAGGGAAGGCGTCTTGTGCACAGGGAATGAATGATGCGATGGAACTCGTAATGGAGTGCGTAGTTGCTGGGCAAATAGGAAGTTGTACCAGGATAATGAAGCACTCTGATTGGACATGCCATACGTCTTCGGGAGAGATAAGGAGGAGATTTAATTCCCAGCCCTCAATCCTAGACAACTGCATTATCCCTAGTAACATGGATCGACAAATGAGTGCCGGATTTTGGTCCAATTTTTTTCGCTCACCTCCTAATTGCGGCAATCTTCCCGCGAATTATCAATCCTCCGAAAGAATGTTCAACTCAAACGCCATTATCATTATATAGGATAAATGAAAGTTCAATGCTGGAATGATGTGCACAATTATTTTGCTCACACAGAGTTGGATGTGTAAGTAAGTGACGGAAATAATCATGAGGATTTTATCCAGAACCTTAATTGGACGCATCAAATTGAGAACATGTCAGGGTCCGGTTCGTGAAATCTGCGTTCTAACTCAGGATCTGGTCCGTAGACTCCAGACTCCGGTTCTTCCGGCAGCGCCTTGTCTCATTTGGGCTTAATCATAGGCACCTGATTCTCGTCTTGAGGCCAGGAATATAAGTAGCCCTGGGTTCAAGGTTGGGCCCTGGTTCGTCTTGTCAGTATCCTGTACTTGTCTCTGTGGGTTTCCTCTCGTCAGCATCATGTCCTTGCCTCTGTGTGGGTTTGCCCCGTCGGTATCCTGTCCTCGCCTCCCTGGTGTAAGGGAGGCCGTCCTTGCCGTTACCCTGAGTATGAACTGTTCCCTCCCTTTCCCCCGAAGACCTGCCTGAAAACTATGCCTGAAGCCCTGCCTGTAACCTGTGTCTGGAGCCTTGCCCTGCAGCCTGTCATCTGGGAACTCGCCTTGCCTCTGCCCGGAGACATGCCTCGCCTCGCCTTGCTTCGCCTGCAGCCCTGTCTTGCCTCGCCTTGTCTCGCCTTGCCTGTGTCTGCAGCCTCGCCCTGTTTCGAACTCTGTCCGCATCCACGTCTTCGCTAGGTAGGTCCGGCCGTTTGCTGCTTCCTAGCGTTGGGAACTGTCTCGTCGTGTTCAGTGTTCTATGTAATGAGTCTCGGTCCTTCGTCCTGTACCCAAGGAGGGGTCCCAGCTCGGTGTTCCATGTTCCTGCCTCTCCCTCGACTCTGTGTTCTGCGTTCCTGTTCCCCCTCGACAAGAGCTCTGTGTGCACGTCTTGTCGATGTGCCTGGCCCAGCCCGGTACTGCGATTCCCTCGTCCTGTACTGGGGTTCCCTTCTCCTGTCCACAAGTCTTACTTCCAGCCCTGTGCCTCTCCTCGTCTTGTCGCCACGTCTTGTCCTCGCCGGGTTCTGGAGCCAGAGCCCGAGTCAAGACCCAGGTTCGGAATCCTTGTCCATTCTCTGCCTCGGAGTCCAAGAAAAGGCTCCTAGTTCCCAGTTCCCTGTTCTGGTTCCACTATCCTTGTCAAGTCCTCGCCCAGTCACGGAATACTTGTCTTGTCCGGGACCTTTGTCATGTCCAACATCCTCACTTCCTCACTTCCCTTGCTTCCTTCTCAGGCCTAGTCAGTTCCTGGTAGATCTGTGTCTACATCTTGTTTTTGTTTCCACTCGCAAAGCCGCCACTTATGACAAAATATGGGTTCATATTTGTACTTGAAAAAAATTGAATACGGCATTTAAGAAGAAAGTAGGACATAGGGCATTCAAAACGAGCCATTTTCCCCTTTGACGATAGCAGACGTTTGCCAAGCAGAGAACCATGCATATGACGGTTGGCACCATATCCACATTGAATGTAATTATCTTGATCGCGATACGTTTGCCACAAATGTATTTTAAAGACATAAAAATCAAGAGTACGGGAACGGGATTCGCCGTAAGTAATGGGACAACAGGAAACTTTAAATTCTCAGATACACTATGAGAGTTTTTGAAGTAGATCTTCCACAAATCTCCTTGAAACGATTTATTTGGAGAAGTTAAGGAGAATGTAAATCTTGCGGCTAACTCAATAAATGAATCACCAGGCTAATTGTTGTAAAATAATTGTAGAGCTGCGAGGATAAATGACATTCATTTAATAAGCAAGAAGCGAAGGCAGAGTACTGACGATAAAACGACATTGATGGCAGAGTACAATTTAAAGTAAATAAGCGAAATTCATGGAAAATTAGTCGATAACTGCAGTTGAATATCTGCATGCCTCCTCACGAGTTTCGGTTAGCTGATATCCAGCCTCATAGGGGCTCACATGAACCATCATTACTCGGTATATTATCTCTCCAGTTCAAGATTCAAGAGATTTCATACATTACGTTATGTTCCTTCTGTGCAGTTAAACCTCTGCAGAAGTTTAGCATGATCAACATTGCATTCTGTGCAAGATTAACCACCGACACCACTTGTTTTGGGTTAATTACTGAACAAGACGGGGCATAGAGGGTAGGAAATCCATGAATATTCTGTGTGCAAGTTCACTGAGTTACGGCTAACTTGGGGTCGGATCGAGGAAAACAGTGAACATTTTAAATCGCAGCAAGAGGCGGAGAGGGAAGAGGTAAAAGAAGCTCAGAGAGAAGCTTTATTTAATTGATCGGGGAAAAGAGGCAAGACTGCGCAGGCGCGTGATGTAGTGCGCCACAGGTTTAAAAAGAAAGACCGCCATATCCAGCGACCATCATCATAGCAGCCATCATCGAAGTGCACTGAGGCAGAGTGGGACGGCTTTGGCTCAATCAGGTTTCGGCGAGAACAGGCAGATGGGAGCTTTGAACGGGGCACGAGTGCTCAAACGCGTGAAAGTCGGCCTCTGAGATCAATGGGGGAATTTCAAAAGCGAGTCGAGGCTGAATACGAGTTTCATTCCAGGTGAGGTAAGGCCGGTAAACTCCTTTAACTAATCTAATTAGATTAGGTGTAGGCAATAGAGGCAGTAGTTAGGGTAGTTGAGTGCTCCGTTTGCAGTATGAGGGAAGTCAGGGCGAGCACATTTGTCCCGGATGACTACACCTGCAAACAATGCATCCAGCTGCAGCTCCTGACAAACCATGTTAGGGAACTGGAGCTGGATGAATTTCGGATCATTCGGGAGGCAGAGGCACAAATAGACAGGAGTTTCAGGGAGATAGTCACCCCCAGGATTCAGTAGACAGAAGTTGGGTGACTGTCAGGAGACGGAAGGGGAATAGACAGGAAGAGCAGAGCACCCTTGTGGCCGTTCCCATCAAAAATAGATATATCGTTTTGGATACGGTTGGTGGGGACGACCTACCAGGGACAAGTTGCAGTTGTTGCCTCTCTAGCACCGAGACTGGACCCTCAGCTCAGAAGGGAAAGCGGGTAAAGAAGAGAGCGATAGTGATTGGGAATTCGATAGTTAGGGGGACAGACAGGAGGTTCCGTGGAAGAGATCGAGAATTCCGGATGGTCTGTTGCCTCCCTGGTGCCAGGGTCCACAATATCTCGGATCGTGTCCTCAATATTCCCAAGAGGGAGGGTGAGCAGTCGGATGACGTGATCCATGTATGGATCAATGACGTGGGTAGGAAGAGTGAGGAGGTCCTGAAAGCTGAGATTAGGGAGCAAGAGACCAAGTTAACCACAGAACTCCAGGATAGCAATCTCACGATTGCCACCAGTGCCACGTGCAGGCTGGTTTAGGAATAGTAAAATAGTGCATATAAACACGTGGCTGAAGACATGCTGCAGGAGGGAGGGCTTCAGATTTATAAATAGTTGGGCAGTTTTCCAGGGAATGTGGGACCTGTTCCGGCCGGACAGTTTACATCTGAACTGGAGGTGGACAAATATTCTTGCAGATAGGTTTGCTAGAGAGGCTCCAGTGGATTTAAATTAGATACGGGGGGTGGGGTTGGCGGAGGGTAACCAGACTGTAGGAACAGATGTATTGGAGAAGGAAAAAAAAGAAGACAGTAAAGTTATTTGTATTGTTAGGGATAAACAAAGAGGAAGAGGTGGAGAATGTCTTAACTGCATTTATTGTAATTCTAGGAGCATTTTAAGAATGGTAGACGAGCTTAGAACATGGATTGATTCCTGGAAATATGATGTTATAGCTATTAGTGAAACATGGTTCCAGGAGGGGTGTGATCGGCAACTAGATATTCCTGGATTTTGTTGTTTCAGGTGTCATAGAATCAGAGGGATATGAGGGGAAGGTGTTGCATTGCTTGTCAGAGAAAATATTACAGCTGTGATCAGGCAGGATAGATTAGAGGGTTCGTCTAGGGACGCTATTTGGAAGGAATTGAGGAATGGGAAATGTGTAGTAACACTTATAGGTGCGTACTATAGACCACCGAATGAGGAGCGAGAATTGGCAAATTTGCAAGGAGATAGCAGATATTTGTAGTAAGCACAATGTTGTGATTGTGGGAAACTTTAATTTTCCACACGTAGACTGGGAAGCCCATACTGTAAAAGGGCTGGATGGTTTGGAGTTTCTAAAATGTGTGCAGGATAGTTTTTTGCAGCAATACATAGAGGTACCAACTAGAGAAAGGGCAGTGTTGTATGTCCTGTTAGGGAATGAGATAGGTCAGGTGATGGAGGTATGTGTTGGGAAGCACTTTGGGTCCAGTGATCGCAATGCCATTAGCTTCAATATAATTATGGAGAAGGATAGGACAGAACCCCCGGGTTGAGATTTTTAATTGGAGAAAGTCTGCCTTTGAGGAGATGCAAAAGGATTTAGAAGGAGTGGATTGGGACAATTTGTTTTATGGGAAGGATATAATGGAGAAATGGAGGTCAATTTAAAGGTGAAATTTTGAGGGTATGGAATCTTTGTGTGACTGTTAAGTCGAAAGGAAAGATTAAAAGTTTGAGAGAGACATGGTTTTCAAGGGATATTGGATACTTGGTTCGAAAAAAGAGAGATATCTACAATACTTATAGGCAGCATGATGTAAATGAGGAGCTCCAGGAATATAAAAAATGTAAACAGAATATTAAGAAAGAAATTAGAAAAGTTAAAAGATACGAGGTTGCTTTGGCACGTATGGTGAAAAAAATCCAAAGGGGTTCTACAGTTATATTAATAGCAAAAGGATAGTGAGGGATAAAATTGGTCCCTTAGAGAATCAGAGTGGACAGCTATG
>JAUOBT010034491.1:0-11974 GCA_032362145.1 Hypanus berthalutzae
ATCCTTGTAAATCTCCTCTGCACCCTTTCTATGGTTTCCACATCCTTCCTGCAGTGAGGCAACCAGAACTGAGCACAGTACTCCAAGTGGGGACTGACCAGGGTCCTATGTATCGGCAACATTACCTCTCAGCTCCTTAATTCAATTCCATGATTGATGAAGGCCAATACACCGTATGCCATCTTAACCACAGAGTCAACCTACGCAGCAGCTTTGAATGTCCTATAGACTCGGACCCCAAGATCCCTCTGATCCTCCACACTGCCAAGGGTCTTCCCATTTATGCTATATTCTGCAATGTATTTGACCTACCAAAATGAACCACCTCACTCTAATCTGGCTTGAACTTCATCTGCCACTTCTCAGCCATTTTGCATCCTATCAATGTCCCACTGTAACCTCTGACAGCCCTACACACTATCCACAACACCCCCAACCTTTGTGTCATCAGCAAATTTACTAACACATCCCTCCACTTCCTCATCCAGGTCATTTATAAAAATCATAAAGAGTCGGGGTCCCAGAGCAGAACCTTGAGGCGCACCACTGGTCACCGGCCTCCATGCAGAAAATGACCTGTCTACAACCACCCTTTGCCTTCGGTGGGCATGCCAGTTCTGGATCCACAAAGCAATGTTCCCTTCAGATTAGAGCTGTGGGTGGCGACACAATTTATATCGGGAGTAAAGGAGGGGGCTTAGTACACACGCCTGAGGGGCTCCTGTGTTGAGAGTCAGAGGGGTAGAGGTGAGGGAGCCCACTCTTACCACCTGCCTGCGATCTGACAGGAAGTCCAGGAATTCTAGGTGTCCAGTTTGGGTGTTCGCAAGCTGCAGATGTAATACGTGACCAGCCTCTCAAAGCATTAGTTTGTTATTAAGGTGAGTGTGACAGGACGTCAGTCATTCAAGCATGTTATCCTGGACTTTATTGGTAGAGGGAAAATGGTGGATAATTTGAAGCAGGAGGGCACTCTACACTGGGAGAGGGAGAGATGGAAAATGTCTGTAAACACACCTGCCAGTTGTGCTGCGCATATCCTGAGAACTCACCCTGGGAGGTTATCTGGTCCTGCTGCCCTGTGACTGTCCACTCATTGGAAGCATCTGCATACCTCAGCCTCAGAGATGACCAGGTTGTCGTGGTGACTATCCTCGGGGGCTCAGAGTTAGCGACATCAAACCAAGTGTAAAAGTGATTGAGCTCATCTCAGAGAGAGGCCGTGATGTTGGTAGCACCGCTCCGTTTGGCTTTGAGGTCTGCGATGGTATGCAACCCTCACCAGTAGTCACATGGGCTATCCATTGTGAATCTTGTCCCTCATTGCACTGAGATGTAACACTGAGCGTCACAGGAAGTCATTCCTACCTGTGGCCATCAAACTTTACAACTCCTCCCAAGGAATGTCAGACACCCTGAGACAATAGGCTGGTCCTGGACTAATTTCCACTTGGCATGATTAAATGAATATTTTTTAAATTATTTATGTTTTTATAGTGCTATATTTCTTCACTATTCTTGGTTGATGTGGCTGTAATGAAACCCAATTTCCCATGGGATCAAATAAAGTATTTCTGTCTGTCTGTCTGTCTGTCTGTATTGTTGCTTCACAGCCTTGATAGCTTTGCGCAGATCGTAGCTGCTTTTCTTGAACTCTTGCTGATTGCCAGCAATGTAAGCTCGATGAAACCAAATCCCTAGAAAGAGGTGAATTGATCGGTTGAAGTTGAATCCTTGTGGCTAGACTGATGAAACTGCAAGGCTAGAAAGACCCTGATGGGAGTTACATACAGGCCTCCAAACAGTAACCAGGATGTGGGGCATAATTACAAGAGATGATTTTTAGAGCAACTTGTGGTTAAGCCCACCAGGCGAAAGGCAATTCTGGATTGGGCGCTGTGTAATGAACCAGAATTAATTAATGTGCTAAAGGTAAAGAAAACCTTAGCAGACAGTGATCATAATATAATAGAATTCACCCTGCAGTTTGAAAGGCAGAAGATAAAGTCAGGTGTATCAGTATTACAGTGGAGTAAAGGGAATTACAGAAGCATGATAGAGGAAATTGCCAAAGTTTATTGGAAGGGGATACTAGCAGGGATGATGGCAGAGGCAGAGGATAGATACTTCTGAGAGATGAATGTATTCCAAGGAAAAGATGAGGCAACTGTGGATGACAAATGAAGTTGAAGACAGCATGAAAGGAAAAGATATGACATCTAATCGAGCAAACCCAGCCAGTTGACTCTGATTTGGTTACAGACACATAGACACTGTACCTTTGACAACTGCAGAGATATGCAGACCCATGCCATTGATGAATTATTTCATTGTGACATTGAGTTTGGAGAAGCCCAAACATCATAAACAATTTGATTGCAGAGCACACCATTAACATCCAGTATTCTTGAACTTCTGGATGAAGTCCAGATACTGGAAATTCTCCAGAATAGCTTCTTCCCCTGCACCATCAGATTTACGAACGGACAATAAACCCAGGAACACTAGCTCATTGTTTATTTTCTTTTGGCACTACTTAATTAATTTACTTACTGTATATGTTTTTATTGCAATATCTAGGTTTTTAACTTATGCATTGCTTCTGCAAGACAACATATTTCAGGACATAAGCCAGTGATATTCAATCTGATTCTGATTCGGACCCAGTGTTTGACGGACTGTGGAATTGTGGGAACATTCTCAATGTTAACACCCTGGATCTGGGAGTTACAGCAACAGAAGAAATGACAAATTTGCAATCATAATTCAGCAAGACACACGCATGGCAATAGAAACATGTCAGTGAGGTTTAGTTGGCTAATTATGAGGTTACGTCAGGTCTTCTTGGATAGCTGAGTGACTAATCTGTTCCCTGCCCATTGGCAAGTTGGAAAACAGTGTCTTCCATCAATGGCAGCAAGACAATATCCTGTCATGTGACTACAAAATCTTTCTCCTGCAGGTACTATGTCATCAAGGGATAATTTGCCTTTTTATATTTTAATTCTTCCAGCATTACCAGTAAACGGTCAAGGCCATTTCCCATTTCCTTGAGAATTTATCAATGACCCTTCCTACAGCACATTATAAACCTCATTCCTGTAAGAGGTGCTGTGGGCAGATGTGATTTCCATGACAATGTGCGACACTGCAAGTGATTTCCAAATGTCCTGTATTTCTGAAATGTCACTGAACACCCGAAGATACTCTGTAGATGAGATTGGGATTGTGATATGGAAAATGCGGTAGCCGGTTTGTACACAGCTGAGTCCCTGCACAGCTCCTGAATGAAGGATCCATGTTCCACCTGGATTCCTGCCCTGACTGGTCTTTGGATTAGTGCTGTGGGATTTTTGTATATCCAGATAGGAAAGCTGCTGTATCCTCTGTTTAAGTAATCGAAACTAATTTTTACACCCCCAGCTGATAGATGCCTTGTCTGAATTGTTAGCATTAAATTAGATTGGCTCTATTTGTCACTTGTGCATCGAAGCGTACAGTGAAATGCATGGTTGGTGTCAACGACCAACATGGTCGAGGATGTACTGGGGGCACAGTGTCACCATGTTTCCGGTGCCAACATGGAATGCCCACCACTTAGCAACCCTTTGGAATGTGGGAGGAAACCGGGGCACCCGGAGGAAACTCACACGTCCATGGGGAGAACGTAAAACTTCTAATAGACTGTGCTGAGAATTGAACCCCGACGAACGGTCACTGGTGGTGCAAAGCGTTACGTTAACGCGATGCTACCGTGCCATTCCAAGGTTTGGTACCGCACACAAGGTCACTTTTTAAAGTTCTGAGGAGAATGCACCTGGCAGGTCCATCGTGGAGCGTTGACAGAATCATTTGCTTCAACAAATCACTCCTTCCACTGACTGTACAAAACAACAAAGGGGTGACTACAGATGCTAGAATCTGGAGCAACGACAACCATCACCCACACACACCTCTACTGTGCACTGTGAGGAGAGGTCGGATGAACGAGGGTTGTTTTCTCAGGATCGTGGGCGGTTGAGGGGAGAACTGATAGAACTTGATAAGTTTATGGAAGTCACAGACAGAGTAAATACCTGGCATCTATTTCCCAGGGTCAATATGTCTAATACTAGAGGGGATGTGTTTAAGGTGAGGGAGAGATACTTGGGCAAGTTTTTATTGCATGGGGAGTGGACGGTGCCTGGAACGTGCTGATGTGGTGGTGTGAGGCAGATGAGATGGCGGTGTTTGAGAAACTCTTGGATACTGCAGGTGATCGATGTGCAGAGAGTAGAGTGTTAGGAGACTGTGTGGAAGCAGAAGGAATTATATGCCATTAGCTAAATTAGTTGAGCACAGTATTGTGGGCTGAATGGCCAGTTCTTGATCGTTCTGTTCTATGTTCTGAGTTCTACATTTACAGTTCCCCTCCTGCTACTTTTCCTATTTGTCCCCTTCACCTCCCTCATTTGGCTCCTCTGCTATCAGATCCCACCATCTGCAGCCCTTTGTCACTTCCACTCGTCACCTCCCAGCCTCTATTGCTACTTCCGCTCTCCACTCTTTCATCTGCCTATCATTCCTCCTCAGCTGCTCTATCAACTCCCAGCCTCTGTTACTATTCTTCATTGCTGTTTCCACAACAATTTTTTTGACCATTTGGGGTTGTTAGCCTGGAGCTTAACTCCTGAACCAGGAGGACAGGTGGACCACTTATACCCTGGTCTCTACCCCTTAACCTCTTTGGCCTGGGTGCCCCTACCAAGCACCAAAGCACAAGGCCCTGACTCCAGCCAGCGTAGTTCCCCTGTAGCGATGTACTACGTACAGAGCAAGACACAACGACACGCAGTCAGTAAGTCATTTGGAGACTAGTTTATTCAAACTTCGTGGTGCAGGCTTTTAATCCCTAGTTCCCACCCTCTCCGGGCGGAGATGGCATCAGAGGTGCATCACCAAAGTCTCTCCCCGCGCACGGGCTCTCTGCGAGCCGGTTCGCCTGCGCGGGAAGTGGGTCGCCACTCTCCGGGTCATTGAGGCACAGAAGCCTCCAAACCCTACGACACGTTTGTAGTCCTTCAGGAGGTGTTCAGTTCTGGTTGTCTCATTATAGGAAGGATGTGGCTGCTTTAGAGAGGGTGAAGAGGAGTTTTACTGCACAGATTGGGTCCTGCTTGGTGGTGCAATGATATCATTACCGGACTCCGGAGTTCAAATCCAAGTCGTGCTGAGTGTCGAGCTGGCAACTCGGCCTGGTAAAAACAAGAATAGCTTGCTACGGAAACACCGTCATGACAGTGCCCCGATAACTACACTGCCGAGTTGAGGGCTATTCCTCTTCTTCCTTTTCTGCACGGGTTGGAGAGAAAGTCTTTTGTACCAGTGAAGTGTTGGATGGATTTTAGAGTGGGATAAAAGGTTGACACTATAGCATTGACTGAAAGGCCTGTACTGTGCTGTAGTGTTCTGTGTATTATGTTCCAAAATGTGGACCTTCTATTTATTTATTATTGAGCGGTAGTGTAGTGTAGCAATTAGCGTGACACTATTCCATCACCAGTTACCCAGGTTCAATTCCCGGCCCTGCCTGTAGGGAGTTTTTACGATCCTCCCTACCGCCTACCCCCCCGACCGCGTGGGTTTCCTCTGGGTGCTCTGGTTTCCTCCCACGGTCCAAGGAGGTAGAGTACTTGGCAGTAAGTAAGTTTGTCACTTGGGAGTAATTGGACCAGATGGTCTCTGGGGGTTTGCAATTGCTGGCGTAGTGGGCGGTGGGACCTGCTGCTTGTGCACGGGAGGGGGCTTCGAGTCTGAACATTTTCTGTCATTCGTTCTTTGGGCTTTTTTCTGTTTTGTGGATGTCTGCAAATACTAAGAATTTCAAGCTGTGTACTGCATACGTTCTCTGATATTAAACTGAACCGTTTAACTGTTGAACATATGACGATATTAAACCAATGACTAAATGTAAAGTGTCTTGTTGAAAAATACTAACCAACACAGAGATTTGAAAAATGAACACCACTTTATTTCAATATGAACATCACAAACCGTAACGTGTTGAGGTCTGAAACAATATGTTTATGTTGACCGTTACTGACTGCAGCAACCTGACAGATAATAAGCAGTACAACATGTACTTACTGGGTGCTACTCACGTGGAGACATGAGATACAATATGTTAAATGTGTTCTTGCAAACTAAATATGGAGCGTCTGCAGAAATCAACATCCAATACAATCAGTATCAATGCATGTGAGAAATGCAGGGTCAAAGACACATCCGCAGTTCCATTAAATAATTAACTTAGATTCTCGTTCCGCAGATGCTGACTGATCTGCTGAGAGATTTCTGCAATTTTACATTTTAACTTCAGATGTCTATTTTAAATAATTTTTAAAAATTTAAATTTAAAAATTTGTTTTAAAATACTATATTAAAATTTTTAAATTAAAAAATATTAAAAAAAATCTATGTCACAAATCTGTTGCATTAAAAATTCAACATCTTACTGATCATTCAAAGAATGCTTGCTGTCCATTACACTGAGCACATTACAATGTGCAGTCTGTCGGTAACGGAGCAAAACCAGACATAAAATAATTCAAATGTAAAACATTTGATTCTACCCATAAGACTGGGGAGTGAAGAACTTATACAAACTATTTCAAATTAATAATGACATCAGAGTTCCATGGGAGGATCTTGGCAATTTCTGGCCCAACTCTCAGCTTAATTGTGGTGGTGTTGTTGCATCCAGTTGATTAGAATGTCTATCTCACCAATGGCTTTAACAGCTGCAGCGTTTAATTCCATCTGCAAATGGACAGACCTGTTGGTTAGTACAGGAAACACACTCCAGACACCCCAGGCAAGGCAGCCTGCCTCCTGACTAGAGTGTCCTATTGCCTTGCTGATTGTCACAGCTTACTGGGTATGAACCTGTTGGTGAGTTTTTACATTAGTAATACTGAATTATTTGTGAATTAGTGTGGGACATTCCAAAAGAGGTGTAAAAGTTTCAAACTAGTGTCCTTTCTATTTTCATATATTTTTTCATCAGCACAGAAACAGGTCCTTCAGTCCATCTGGTCTATGCCAAACGGCTATTCTACCTAGTCCCAAACATGGCCCATGGCCCTCTATACCCCTCCCATCTATGTACCCATTCAAACTTCTCTTAAATGTTGAAATGGGACCCACATCCACCATTTCTGCTGCCATCTCATTCCACACTCACACTATCCTCTGAGTGAAGAGGTTCCCCTGAAGTTCAGAATCACCAGCATGTGACGTGAAATTTGTTAATATTCACCTTTCACCCTTAACCAATGACTTCTAGTTCTAGTCTCACATAAGTCTGCTGGTATTTACCCTATCTATACCCCTCATAATTGTCTATTATCACAGAGGGACATTTTATCACAAAAACAGTTCAGTGTAAGACATAATAATTACTGGAAGTGACAAAACAAAATTGCCTTTGCTATGTTAATGAGAACAAGTGACAGCAACGAACCTTTTCAAAGGTGTTGTGTATCAGTTTTATCTTCTCTCGGGTTTCTTCTCCACAATGACATTTCATCTCTTCGTGCTGCCCAGTGAAGAAGGTGAGAGTGAGTGAAGGGTCTGCCCACCAGCAAGCACCCCAAAAACGCCAATACTAATAATAGCAACAAATAGCATAGAACGTAGAACAGTACAGGCCCTTCAGCCCACACATTTGTGCTCACTTTTTAACCTACTCCATCTAACCATTCCCTGCCATATAGCCCTCCTATTTTCGATCATAAGTGTGTCTAGCTAATTAAATTTTCCTAAGGCATTTGCCTCGACCACATCTCTGACAGTGTGTTCCACACACCCACCACTCTCAGTGTAAAAAACACACCTCTGATTTCCTCCTATACTTACCTCTTAAAATTATCTGCCATCATATTTGCCATTGCTGCCCTGGGGAAAAGTCTTGGGCTATCTTCTTGATCAATGCCTCTGATCATCTCGTACATATCTATCAAGTCATGGTAAAGTCAGGGGTAAAGACCGCCTGACCATTGAGCACATCGACATGGAGTGCTGTCGCAGGAGAGCAGCATCCATCATCAGGGATGTCCACCACACAGACTATGCTCTCTTCTCACTGCAGCCTCAAGGAGGAAGGTACAGGAGCCTTAGGAGTCACACCACCAGGTTCAGGAACATTTATCCCCCCTCAGTTCTCAGGCTCTTGAATGAGTGGGAGTCACTTCATTCAACTTCACTTGCTCCCTCACTGAACTGTTCCCCCAACCTATGGACTCACTTTCAAGGACCCATGTTCTCAATATTTATCACTTATTATTATTATTATTATTTCTTTTTGTTTTTGCACAATGGTTGTTTGTTGTCCCTCTTGGGCGCAGTCTTTTGTTGATTCTATTATGGTTCTTCGGTTTACTGAGTATGCCCACAAGAAAGTGTATCTCAGGGTTGTATATGGAGAATTATATGAATTTGGATAATAAATTTACTTGGAAGCTTGAAGTCACCTCTCATCCTCTTTCTCTTCAAAGAGAAAAGCCCTAGCTCACTCAAACTGTCCTGATTAGACATGTTCTCTAATCCAGGCAGCATCCTGGTAAATCTCCTCTGCACCCTCTCGAAAGCTTCCACATCCTTTCTATAATGAGGCAACCAGAAATCAGCACAATATTCCAAATGTGCTCTGACCCGAGTTTTATCACGGGGCAGCATTTATAGATTTCCCAGCGCTGGAACTCAATCCCCTAAACTAACACACCAAACACCTTCTTAACAACTCTATCAGCTCGCACGGCAAACTTGAGAAATCTATGGACATGGGCTCCAAGATGTCTCTGTCCCTCCACACCGCTAAATCTCCTGCCACTCACCTTGCATTCTGCCTGAAGTTCAACCTTCCAAAGAGCATCACTTCACACCTGAATGGGTTAAACTCCTCCTGTCACTTCTCAGCCCATCTGATCAATATTCCATTGCAATCTATGACAACCTTCTCCACCACCCACAACTCCAGCAACCCTCCTGATGTGGAACATGTGACCCTGCCCCGAATATGAAAGAGCCTGGGGGTTGCTGTCAGTACTTACACACTGTCGCAGCAGGATCTTCATGCTGAGGAAGTAGTTGGCCAGGCTGCTGGTCCTCCTCTCGATGAGGGGGCTGGATGGGGTGTGGTGCTTGAACACTGTCTCCACGTAGAACCTCAGCATGTGGCGCAGGAAACAGCAGCTCTCCTGTTCCTGGGGTGGGGAAGACAAATGGGGTTAGGGAGCTGAAATCTCAGTCATTCCAACGTCTAATGATGTGCTGCAGGAGATGATAACCCAGTGCCAACGTCGTGAAGCAGATGACGCCTCGGTCACGGGGAGAAGGAATGGCGGGTGAGCAGGTACTAACGGTACAGCCAGACAATACACACCTGGATGCTGTGCAATATAGATCTGCTCAGAACCCTGATGTCGTCCGCTTCATCTTCAGCTTGCTGTCGAGGCAAAATTGGAGCTGGTGATTAGCTTTCCCGACGTACAACGGGTAACCGTCCACAGAACCCAGAACAGTGCAGGCTGAGGCTGTCCGGCCCACAACGTCAGGATGACAAATTAAACTAAATCCCATCTGTCTGTACATGATCTTTATCCTCCGTTCCTGTACATCCCCTCAGACCGTAAGATCTCTGAACTCTCGACCACCACCCAGGTCTCATCTCGCTGTTGCTGTTATACTGATTACTTCAACTTGTGTAGTGAATGAAACTATTTTGTGATAATTTATCTGTAGTAATATCACTTTATGTGTATGTCTGTGTACACCTTTGTTCGGAGAAACGTTGTTTCATTTGGTAGTATACATGAGTATAGGGTTGAATGAGAATAAACTGAACTTGGAGTACATACAGTTTACACCAAATGAGACCGAAACAAAGTTTTATGCAACTGAAACATGTCTTCCTGACTTTTATACTGGGCGCCCCGACCGATGAACACAAGCGTGTCCCGGCCTTCCTGCCCACGCCATCTACCCGAGTCGCCGGTTCAGTACAAGAGCAGGCGGTGGAGGACCGCTCCTACTTACTATTGCCTGCTTGATATCCAGGAAGGCTTGCTGGATCTCAGTCATGCTGGCCGTCAGAGTGCACTGGCCGAAGGTCAGGCTCCTTCCGTGGACAGTCACAGCCCAGAGCTGGCAACTGAGCAAGGCAGCCAGGGTGTAGGCAGCGCCCAGAGTCCGCATGGCGAAGCAGCGAGGAACCTGCAACAGAGACGGGACACGGTCCGGTCAGTGGGTGCACAGGAGCGACGGCAGGGAGCGGTGTCTGAGCGAGGCGTAGGGCAGATAGCAGGAGCCCCTCGCACCGGCCACTGGCATCACACAGACCGCAACTCCACCGGCTTCACCGCCGAGCCTGGAGCGGTCCGTGTGCGCTCTGAACGCCATGGTGAACCCGAGATTCTGCAGGTGCTGGAGACCCAGAGCCATACACACTGAGTGCTGGAGGATCTCAGCAGACGGGCAGCATCTATGGAGAGGAATATACATCACACTGTCGCTGTTACCCTTCGTTCTGCATTCTGAAGGTGTTTCCCCTTGTTCTACCTCAATGCACCGTGTGAACAGCGAGCAAGACAAGTTTTTCACTGTATCTCAGTACCTGTGATCATAATAAACCAATCCCAGTTCCAGGCCAAACACAATCCCACCCCAGAAACAGCCGAATCACAGCTCAAATATCATCGGGTCACACCCCTCCGGACCCGACGTGGGCCGAATTCTCGGCTTCTATCCCGTTCCCCACCCCTCTGGCTCACATGTTAAAGATGAGGTTGGGAGAACGAGGTTAGTTTGAAATTTGCCGGAAAATCCGCGACTCAGTGCACTGGAATATAAATAGAGGAAACGCTGGAAAGACTGAGCGAGTCGGGCAGAGTCTGCAGGGAGAGAAGCCGAGGATGACTCTAACGGTGCCCGAGAGGCGGGGAGCGGGACTCGAACTCGCGGCCAGGTGCACCCTACCTGAAGTCTCGGAGGCGACTGTAGTGCTCTGCTGAGCTGGTGTGCCGAGCTACTGAGGACGGGCTCCTTAAATACACGTGTGGAGGAGCGGGGATCTCTGCTGATGTCCCCAGAACTGCCTGCTCCCTCCGGACACACATTTCACTTCCTCACTCATTTGAATAATTCCATTCTGCTCACCTGGCCGTTTACAGCAACTCCTCCTCAAACATTTCCCTTTCCTTCCGTTACCACATTTGCCAGAGGCTGGGGCAGGTTTGACACAATCTGTGTGGGTGGAGACATCCAGCTGTGGCTTGCTGGTCAGTTATGGCTCTTCTCCCAGCTGTACCCCTTTAGCCAGCTCTTTATCCTTGTCTAGTTGAGTGTATTTGACCAGCTGTGCACCTTTGTCCAGATGTTTCTCTTTGGTTACCTGTGCTCTTTGCCTAACAGTTCTCCTTTGATCTGCTAGGTATTTTTGCACAAGTGTGTATCCTTGTCCTTCTGTGTGCCTTTGTTCATATGTGTACCTCTGGCCAGCTGTGCATCCATGTCCAGCTGTGTATTCTTGTCCAGCTGTGTATCTTTTTTTGAAATCTGTATATCTTTCACCAGTTGTGTATCTGTCATCTGCCAGGTCTCTCTGGACAATTGCATTTCTCTTCCCATCCGTGCTTCTTTTGTCCATCTGCTTCCCTGCAAGGACTGAGGATCAATCTTATTCCCCGGATACGTCGACAGGATGAGGAATTTGCCTCAGTGTGTTGGTCAGGGTGTAACGTGCAACACAAAACAACAACATTTAACCATGATAAAGAGTAAAGAATTCTATAAAATTAAAGTTAGACGGTACATTCTGGATAAGGAATAAGATGTCCATAAGCACATAAATAACAACATAGAGTTAGAATGTAAATAGCATTATACAATGTTCTGTCCAGCTGTTCACTTTCGCCAGCTGTTTATTTTACCCAACCGT
>JAUOBT010034647.1:0-11953 GCA_032362145.1 Hypanus berthalutzae
TTTCTTGAACAAAGGGAATAAATTGTGTTATTTCTTCCAAACATTGTGCATAATTGTGTAACTGGCACCAGCCTACCTGCAGTCAAGGGCATTTAGAGACAAAAATGGCCAGTAACATCATGAAGGATCCCGTACGCCCTGCTCATGGACTGTTTGTCCCACTCCCACCAGGGAGGAGGCTACGTAGTATCCACTCCAAGACCACCAGACTCAAAAACAGCTACTTTTCCCAAGCAATAGGGCTGATCAACACCTTCAGCCACTAACCCCCCCCCTCCAAATTCCAACACCACTACTTTATCAGTCACCTTATGTACAGACATTCTTGTGCCTAGTGTCACTTTATGGGCATACAATCAATCCATGTTAAACGCTATCTTATGTATTTATATTTATTTTATTTTTGTGTTCTTTATCTCATCTTTTTTTGTGCTGTATCAGATCCAGAGTAACAATTATTTTGGTCTTTTTGCACTCGTGTGCTGGAAATGTTGTTAAACATTCTTGAATTATCTAGGTGGGGCAAAGGTTCAAACATCAGAGGTGCAGAGGGACTTAGGAGTCCTCGTGCAAAACTCCCAGGAAGTCAATTTACAGGTTGAGTCTGTGGTAAAGAAAGCGAATGGAATGTTGGCTTTTATTTCAAGGAAAATAGAATATAAAAGCAAGGAGATAATGCTGAGCCTTTATAAGACACTAATCAGGCAGCACTTGGAGTGTTGTCAATGGAGTTGGGCCCCATATCTCAGAAAAGATGTGTTGTCATTGGAGAGAGTCCAGAGGAGGTTCATGAGGATGATTCTGGGAATGAAGGGGTTAACACGTGGGGAATGTTTGGCAGCTTTGGACCTGTACTCATTGAAATTTAGAAGAATGTGAGGGGATCTTACTGAAATCTACCGAATGTTGAAAGGACTAGATAGGGTGGATGTGGAAAAGATGTTTCCTATGGTGGGGGTATCCAGAACTAGAGGGCACAGCCTCAAGATTGAGGGGCAACCTTTTAGACCAGAGGTAAGGAGGAATTATTTTAGCCACAGAGTAGTAAATCTGTGGAATGCTTTGCCACAGACTGAGGTGGAGGCCAAATCTGTGGGTATATTTAAAGCAGAAGTTGATAGTTTCCTGATTGGTCAGGGCACCAAAGGATATGGCGGGCGAGAAGGAGTACAGGGTTGAATGGAATCTGGGATCAGTCATGATGGAATGGCAGAGGAGACTCAATGGGCTGAATGGCCTTATTCTGCTCCTATATCTTATGGTCTTTTTAATGATTCCCCTCACCCAGGACATGCCCCCTTCTCATTGATACCATTGAGAAAGAAGTACAGAAGCCTGAAAGCACACACTCTGACTCAAAAACAGCAGCTTTACCCTCTGTCATCAGATTTCTAAATGCACATTGAACCCATGAACCCTACCTCACTACTTTTTTATTTCTGTTTTTTTGCATTACTTATTTTAACTTAACTATTTAATGGTCATATAATTAATGTAATTCAGTATTTTTTCTTTCTATTTATTTATCATGTATTTCACTGTAGTACTACCATAAAGTTAACAAATTTCATGATGTAAGCCGGTGATTTTAAACCTGATTCTGACAAGATGATGGAAATATTGAGCAGGTGGGGCAGTTCTTACAGAGAGAGGAATGGTCATTGTTCTGGGTAATGACCTTTCATCAGGTTTCTTGTTTGGAGAGGAGATGATGGACAAAGATTGGCCACGGCAAGAGCCATACACAATGGAGGTATTTTCCTAATGTTAGTCGGACATGATTTTGATTTGTCCATATTAAGTGGTTCGTGGAAATTTTGTAAGTGGTTATTGGGAGGTAGAGAGGTGGAATAAATGCACTGATAGATGGAATTAAGAAAAACATCATGAGCTATTAAAGTCTACAGCAAAAATAAAAATGAACTATGTCTTGAGGAGAACCATAATCAGCTGTTTAATTATTTGTAGTCTATTCACACGTTGATTGGAGTAAATTCTGGGGATTGTGGATTGTTTTTTCAGTCTGTTTCTTATAAATTATTTGTTATAATACATTCTACACAGGATGAAAAGAAGAGTCTCTCCATCTGAAGAAACAAAGTTTAATGATGTGGTGAACATCCGAACCTTGGGAAGTCCTGACTGGAAATTCCTGACGTGGCCTTGTACAAACATGTATATTATTTAGTTACTGATGGATGGAAACACTTTTACATGTAATAAAATGCTGTGGTGAACAGTCTGTGTTTTGGGACAATGAAGAGTATTTGCAAGCTTGGATTGAAGTGAAAGTGCTTTTAAAATTCTGGCAATGGTTGTGGGCATTAGCCAATAACCAGAGCAGGAAGGTATGTGATGTTGAATGGGGATTTCTAACCTACAGATATCACATGACACCAAGTCCAATCAGGCCAGATTTTTTTAAAAGAGGCTTTGAAAGCAAAGGGTTTCAGTCTGTCTATCTGACACCAAATTTTGCAATAAAGTTCTTCCCATAGCTTGCCCCACGGGGACTCTCCTTTCTCATCAGCTAGCCTTGTGAGCAACTCTAGCTTAAAATAAAAAAAGCTTACCATGCTAATCTACACTCCCTTCTCAACATCACTGTGTATCTCCCTTAACATTTTGAAAATTGGTCTATATTTTCTGGTTCTGCTCTCCAGTTTGTCTGTTTTTGATCCACTTTAAATGCAGAGCTTTCAGTTCTCACTCTGAGGGAGTCCCCTTTCCACTCTACTGTCCCACATCACCTTTCTTAAAAAAAAGTAATCATCTTGCTGGAGCTTATGGTGCGAGTAGGAAGCCCTCACTTCACCTTTCATTTGATAATTTGTGTATGTCTTCAAATTAAGGATCTGTTTTTTACTGGCAAGGTAGGAATTTAATGATGTCCTTAAACACCCTTGAGGTGGGGGTGAGCTACATTCCAAGGGAAGATGCTGCAGTAGTGATGTTGAGGAGGGAGTCTGAGCATTTAGACCCAGAATCAATGAAAGATTTTAAAGTCAGGATGCGACTGTTGGTCTTTCCAGTTACCTTGGCTATAGAGATGCATATTTAACAGCTGGTGAGTAAATGTATATTTTACATATGGTACACACTTTAAGCACTGAGTGGCTGTAGTGGAGGGAATGTGTGTGTGTTGATGGCATGCCATTCAATTGGGCTGCTTTGTCCTGGATTGGGCCACAATTATTTAATAGGGCTACACATTTTAAGGTGGGGTTTATATGGGAGGCAGGGTTTGAGGGTTGGCACAACATTGTGGGCCGAAGGGCCTGTAATGTGCTGTACTATTCTATGTTCTATGTTCTATTATTTAAAAGAAAAAAATCTTATCTGACTCTCAATAAATTTGACTAAGTCCGAACTTTGTAATAAATTCTCTGGAAAACGCCAAGGCAAATTTGCAAGAACAAAATCATTCAATTCAAAAGCTAAGCTTAAAGGCGTGTAATCCGAGAGAACAATAACATCATAGTCACATTACTGGACTTTGGACAAAAATCAGGGATCAGCTACAAAATAATCAATTCTCGAATATTTTTGTGAACATGTGATAAAAGGAATAATTTCTATCATTAGGATGTAAATGCCTCCAAATTTCAACCAGGCCAAAATCAATTTAAAAAGTTAACAAGTGATGCAGAACAACTCAGAAGCTGCTGATTGGTTGAACTCTTGTCAATCAAAGGATTTAAACAAAAGTTTAAATTACCACCTATTAACAACATATATTAATTAAAATCCAGCAATAAAGCAAATACACTTTAAAAAAAAAGGATCATCTACATTAGGTCTATATAGATTAACCAGGACAATTTTTCTATTACAAATTGTTCAACAATTTAAAATCTTTAACAATTAAAAATCTGCCATTAATATCTGACACAATATCTTCTTGGATGAATAAGATATTAGATTTAATAAAAATAGATACTCCCTTTCTTTCATGTCAGTTGTCAGGAAGTTGTTGGAGAAATTTCGAAAGGATAGGGTATTCAATCATTTGGAAATCGATGGCCTAAATTGAGAGAGCCAGCATGGATTAATGAGTGGTAGGCCTTGCCTTGCCTTGATTGAGTTTTTTGACAAAGTGACGAGAGAGACTGATGAGGGTGGAGCAGTGGATGTTGTCTACATGGATTTTGGTAAGGCCTTTGACAATGTTCCACATTGGAGGCCGATACAGAAGGTTAAATGCATGGGATCTGCAGCAAATTGGCTGTTTGGATTCAGAACTAGCTTGCACATAGAAGACTGAGGGTATTGGTTGAAATGACTTATTTGAGGTGGAGGTCTGTAATTAGTGGAGCTCCACAAGGATCTGCGCTGGGATCTCTGCTGTTTGTAATGTATATAACTGACCTGGATAAAAATAGGTGAATTAGTAAATTTGAAGAAGATACCAAGATTGATGGAGTTTTGTCTGGTGTGAAAGACAGGCAGAGAATACAGTACAATATAGACCAGTTGCAGAAATGGGCTAAGAAATAGCAGATGGAGTTTAACCCACATAAATATGAGCAGTTGGACCTCAATTGGGCAAAAGCAAGGAGATGGTTCACTGTTAAGGGCAAGGTTCATAACAGTGTTGCTGAGCAGAAAGTTCTTGGGATCCAAGTCTATGGTTCCTTCAAAGTGGCTATACAGGTTCAATTAAAAGTTTAAGAACTATGGAATAATGGCCTGTTCCAGTGCTTTTATCTATGTTCAATGTTCTAAGGGGCCAAAAACTGCTCATTATACTCCAAGTGAAGCCTCACCATTGCCTTATAAAGCTTTAGGATTACATTCTTGCTTTTAGATTCTAATTCTTCCAAACTGAATACTAACGTTGTGTTTACCTCCCTTATCAATAATTCAACAGGCAGCATAAACTTATGGGAAACCTGCTTGCAGACATGTTTGATACTGGCACCTGAGGGTGTAGCATGTCGTCCGGAAGTGTCATTATTGTCCACAAAATCTCCTTTCATTACTGCTTGCCTCTTCTCCCCACTTCCCTTCTGAGCCACACAGTGAGACTCAATTTCAGTGACCTGACAGCTGTGGATTTCCTCTGCGCATCGCATGTCAGGTGTGATGGTGTTGGCCGACCTCTAGTGGATGATGTGGAAAGCGCCACTTCACAAAATCCCTCTTGGACACAGGAGGCTCCCACACTATTCTCAACACATACAAATAGTTACCTAGCAACTAGAAAACTGAGGCAACTGTTAGTTATCATTAGTGGATTCACTGTACAGAAACAGAAGGTCAGTATCAGTGTTCCTCTTCCATTTAGCTTCTTTGAAATTGTACCATCCTGTTGTTTAATCAATTTATACCCAGGAGCAGAGCACATTTTGTGTTCTGATTTGATGCAGAGGCTTTTCCTTTGTCTAGGCCCTGTGAAGAAAGGAAATCATAAGCCAGTAGGCCATTGGCAATTAGCCAATGTTCTATTCGTGCTAGTATCTTTCCTGTAAACCTTGGGTCTTATCTTGTTTAGCTGCCTCAGGTGCAGCACATTTTCAAAATCCTTCTGAAAATCCAAGTACACAATATTGATCGAATCTCCTTTGTCAATCCTGCTAATTATTTCTTCAGAGAATTCCAACAGATTTGTCAAGCAAGATTTTCCAATAAGGAAGCCACGTTGATTTCAGCCTTCTTTGTACGTATCTCCAACCCATACCACATCTTTAATAACTGACTGCAATATATTCCCAACCACTGAGATCAGGCAAACTGGCCTATAATTTCAACCCCAACTAACCAATGGCACAGGGTGGTCCTGTTAAGACCCAGTCGATATCATTTGAGCATCATTATGAGAGTACTTTATTTGTCATAACTGTATTCACAGGGCCTAAACAAAAGGAAACCTCTGCATCAAATCAGAACCCAAAGTATTCTCTGCTCCTGGGTACAAATTGATAAAACAGAATGGTACCATTTCAAAGAACCTAACATGAAAAGAAGAGGAACACTGATGCTGCCCTTTTGTGTATGTCCAGTGAATCCACTACGGATAACTAACAGTTGCCTCAGGTTTCTAGTTGCTAGGTAACAATTGGGAAGTGTTAAGTATAGTCTGGAGCCTCTTGTGTCCAAGAGTGTGAAGCGGCACTTTCCACACCATCCACCAGAGGGCGCCCAACACCATCCCACCTGACATTAGAAACCCTGGGGAAAGCCATAGCAGTCAGTACTCTGGCAATGAGACTGGCTCCGGGGCACAGAAGGGAAATGGGGAGAAGAGGTGAGCTGTAGTGTTAAGGAATGGACAGGAGATTTTCTGGACGATAATGAAACTCCTGGATGGTATGTTGCCTCCCAGGTGCCAGGGTCAGAGATGTCCTTGTGCAGGATTCCCTAAGGTTTACCTTGCATGCTTGGTTGTTGGTAAGGAAAGCAAATTAAATGTTATTGTTCATCTTGTGAGAACTAGGATATAAGAGCAAGGATGTAATGCTCAGGCTTCATGAGGCATTTGTCAGACCGCACTTGAAGTATTGTCAGCAGATTTTGGCCCCTTAGAGCTTAAAACTTGGAAGAGTACAGCACAGGAACAAACCATTACTCCATAAACTTTCTTATCAAGCTGTGTAGCCTCTTTGAAGGAGCCATGAACTTGGATTCCAAGAATTCTGCTCAGCAACACTGTTATGAACGTTGTACTTCCCAGGGTACTGTCTTCCTGCTTTTGCCCTACTGAGGGTCAACACCAGACATTTATCTGGGTTAAACTCTCCAACTGGTCTGTATCATGCTGTATTCTCTGCCTGTCTCCTACACCATTCACCACTACATTCTTCTTTACATCATTCACAAATTTACTGACCTACAAATCTATATTTTTGTCCAAGTCATTTATATAGATTACAAGCAGCAGCAGTCCCAGCATAGATCCCTTCAGGACTCTACTAATTACAGGCCTCCAGCTCAAATGAATCCTTCCAACCACTATCCTCACTCTTCTATGTGCAAAACAGTTCTAAACCCAAACAGCCAATGTGATGCAGATCCCATGAATCTTAATCTTCTAGATTAGCCTCCCATGAGAGACATTGTCAAATGACTTACTAAGATCCATGTAGACAATATCCACTGCCCTACCCTCATCAATCTCTCTTGTCACCTTGTCAAAAAACTCAATTAAGGCAACATATCCTCCTCCTTGATCTCTAAATGCCTTAACGTATTGATTCACCCTCTTCCCCAGAAAAGACTTCAATAATCAAAGGACTTGAAATCCTGTCCCCGCTCCATCTCTGCAGCCACTCATTCATCGATGCTGTCACCCCATTCCAACCTACACTAGCCCGTGGCACATGGTGCAAACTGGTAATAACAACCTATGACATCCTTCTCGTCAGCCTCTTTCTTAACTCTGTACACTCACTGTGTAGCACCTCTTCCCTTTTTCTGCCTGCGTCATTGGTGCCAATATGCACCACAACTTCTGGCTGTTCTCCTTCCCCTTCCGAATATCCAGCAGTCGCTCCGATACAACATGGACCAGAGCAACTGGGAGGCAACACACCATCCTGAAACCTATTTTGTGCCCACAGAATCTCCGTTCAGTCCCCCTAACTATCGAGTCACCTTTAACTACCATACTGCCTGACTTTACCTTTCCTCTCAAGGCACAGAGCCACAAAGCCAGGCAGCTGCTGCCATAACCAGATGAGTTGTACCGCCCGAGCAGTATCCAAAGGGGTATACTTGTTGCTCAGGGTACTGGCAACAGGGGACTGTGACCTCTCCTGATAGTCACCCCTCTACTGTCCAAAGCCTACACTCTGGGTGTGACCACCTCTTCAAAAGTCTTGTCCCTAATGATCCTGAATACGTCCAACTCCAGCTCCAACTCCTTGTCAGGTCAGTCAGGCACTCAATTTGAGTGCATTTACTGAAAATGTAATCATCAGGGAAACCGTCAGGTGACCCATGTTCCCACATCAGACTGGACGAGCATTCCATCCTGACTGATCAACACCAAAAAAGGAAAAAAGGCTTGTGTGGTGAACTTCATATACCTGTCTGGACATGCCCCCACCCACTGACTGCTCCTGTGGCTCCTCCCACTGACTGTGTTATTGATGATGCATCAGCTTGCTTCTTCCTAACTCTGTCTCCGCATGTTCATATGGAAGGCTGTTAAGCCAAAGCCTTCACATTCTATCACTCTATCCCTTATCTAAGAATGGATGTGCTGCATTGAGAGTCCAACGAAACCTCACATGAATGATCCCGGGAAGGAAATAGTTAAGGTGTGAAGTCAGCTAGATGGCTCTGGCCTGTACTTGCTGGAGTTTAGAAGACTGACGGGGGATCTCACTGAAACTTAATAAATTTTGAAAGTTGCATCTTTAGAATGGATGTAAAAGGAACTTTCTTTAGCATAATGGTGATGAATTGTACCATAGGTGGCTATTGAGGCCAAGTCATTGTGTACATGTAAAGCAGTTCATAGGTTATTGATTAGTCAAGGTGCCAAAGGTTATGGTGGATAAGATAGGAGAATGGGGTAGAGAGGAATAATAAATCAGCCATGATGGAATGGGGGAACAGACGCCATGGGCTGAATAGCCAAATTCTGTTGCTTAACCATCTTATGGTGATATGGTTGACAAGACATACAGGGAGGTAGTTACACCCAAGGTGCAGGACGCAGGTAACTGGGTGACTGTCAAGAGAGGAAAATGGGATAAGCAGCCAGTGCAGAGTACCCCTGTGTCTGTTCTTCTAAATAACAGGTCGACCACTTTGAAAACTTCTGGGGAGATGAGCTAGCAGAGAATGAATGAATGAAATTAATTTATTTCAGTTAGTTTAAAAATAACAAAAAGCATCACTTACGATGATGATTTCATAGGACAAGATTACAACAAAAATACATAGCTATTCTTTAAAACAGACCGAAAGGTTGTTGGCTGAAGCTACAGCTTATTACGCCTATCCCTCTTACAACAACATATTTGGAATCAATCCTCACATCAAAAACTAAAAATTTCATCATCTTTTAACACAAAATCCAATTTCAAATATTATTTATTTACATTTCTCCCATTCATTTTAAATCATGTATTTTATATTTGTTCATTAAATAATTTTTAAATAATTTTTTAAACTTGTTCAGTGTGGTGCATGTTTTAAAATTCTTACTACAACTGTTTCATAGATTCACCCCTCTGACTGAAATACAATGATTTTTTTATTGAACCAAATATACTTTATTCAAATATAAAATTATGTACAATAAACCATTCAATGACTCTTAGTCCTTTACAAATGTTTCCATTACAGTCTTTATATTCCCACACTTTTGCTACCCAGGTGGCACTCTGTTACTTCATATTTACATACACTTGTTTAGGGGTATACACCCCCTACCCCTCAACTCCCACGGGAGAAGAACCCTAGACTGTGGTCCTTCCCACCGAGCCCTTGCGGTGGCGACACCAAGTTTGAATGCGTCCCTCAGCACGTACTCCTGCAGCTGAGAATGTGCCAGTCGGCAGCATTCCCCCACGGACATCTCCATGTGCTGGGAGACCATCAAGTTTCGGGCCGACCAAAGAGCGTCTTTGACCAAGTTGATGATCTGCCAGCAGCACCGGATGTTGGTCCTGGTGTGCGTCCCCAGGAACAGCCCGTAGATCAGAGGGTCCTCTGTCACGCAGCTGCTGGGGATGAACCTCGATACAGTCCCTTTGATTGATGAAATAACTGGATTATTAAAATTGGATATGGTTCATGATTGCTGTGCAGGGGAGGAAGTCTGCTGTCTTCATATGATTTGATGTATATGTGACTCCATGCCCAGCAATGTTATGGACTTTATACCTCAGAACTGCTCAGAAAGTCACTCAGGTCAAGAGGCAATAGATCTGGGGAATAATGAGCTTACCTGCACAATGACCCCAGACCCTAATCAAAATGGGTAAGTTTGTGACTCAGTCATTGGTTGGTGTGGGAGAAGTGGGTTTCAGTAATGGGATATTGACACCACTATTGAGGAGTAAAGGAACTGTTCCATTGGGAGGGGGTTCACTCACCTGGGCTTAAAATAAGTAGAGTAAGGGAACTGTTGAGTTGTAGCTCAGATTTAGTTTTTTTATAAGTTTTTTTGGTTTGTAAGTGGTATTGGGGACAGAGAGGAGAGTTAGGGGGGCAGGTTAGGGTTTAGAGACAGGGGTGTGGATGAATAAGAGCCCAGGTCTCTACTCCACGTTTAAAGGTTAGCAATGCAGACATGGGACATCTTTCAGAATCAGGTTTATTATCACAGGCATGTGTCGTGAAATTTGTTAACTTAGCAGCAGCTGTTCAATGCAAAACATTATATAGAAATAAATAAATAGCAGTATACATATATTGAATAGATTAAAAATCATGTAAAAAGCAGAAGGAATATATATTTAAAAAGTGAGATAGTGTTCAAGGGTTCAATATCCATTTAGGAACTGGATGGCAGAGGGGAAGAAGCTGTTCCTGAATTGCTCTGTGTGTGCCTTCAGGCTTCTGTACCTCCTATCTGATGGTAACAGTGAGAAAAGGGCATGCCCTGGGTGCTGGAGGTCCTTAATGATGGATGCTCCCTGAAGGTTCTGTTGATGAGGTGCCCCCTTAAAGAGAGTGATCACCCTACGTTCAATAGATTCTGAAAGAACAGATTATTTAATTAATGCATATGTGTTTCTGACAATGGTTGATAAAATAGGCCAGGAGGCTGTTTCTTCCAGCCTAGGGTCCGGAACCAACAGCCAACACCTCAGGGTAAGGGACCAGCCAGATGAGGAGGAGGGAGATGCTGAGAGGAATGTAAATTTTCAACTGCGATATATATTTAAGGGTCAGATTGAATTTTCGTTGTATTCAATGATATGTGAAAATATCTGGACAGGAAAATGCATTCAAGGCACAAGATCAGTGCCGAGCATAATGAATGCCAAAGCAAGAACAATGGGTCTTTAGGCCTACTCTATTTGGATTTGGCAATCATATGTGATAGTGAATTTTATTCGTTTATTTAGAGATGACAGCCCTATCAGCTGTTCGAGTCTAGCAACCCCCGACAAATCGATTTAACCCTAATCACGGGTCAATTTACAATGGACAATTAACCTATCCGTAGGTCTTTGGGCTGCGGAAGGAAACCGGAGCAAATATAATCTCCACGCATAGGATTAATCGGTCAAGGCGAGAAAATCGTTCCATTTTTTTTCAAAAATGTAATTGAAATAAAAATAATACATTTTGCATAAAGTCAGACTTTACTTCTCCCACGGAAATTGTAACAATACTACTGTTAAATCAATGTTAATCTATTTGGTACAGCTGCAATTTATTTTTGAGCATCCATTGCAAACAGGGGCCACACAGTAGCATCGTGGTTGGCACAACGCTTTACAGTACCGGTGACCGTGGTTTAATTCCCACCGCCACCGTGAGCACTCCAGTTTCCTCCTACAATCCAAACACCCAATTGATTGGTAGCTTAACTGGGCACTGTAAGTTGTCCCGTGATCGGGATAGGAGGGCGGTGTGGGTCGAAAGGCCTTATCCACGCTGTATCTCAATAAAAAAATTAAAGTGAAAAGAGCTCCACGTACTTTTACACGAGAGATCAGGTAGGTAGCTGAATTCACTCGGATCTTACAATTATCAGGGAACTAACCTGTGATAATCTATCCTGCTACCCCAACTCCTGCACACCGAACCAGTGATATATCCAGAAGCCTACTCTTAAAAGTCTGATGGTACAATGCCAAGCCGGTGGTTAACCCCCCCCCCCACCCCCACTAGGGAGGGTTATTTTCTTCTTCCTCGTGTGGCAGAAGTGTTGGCATTTTTGGAATTGGAATGGAAAGGAAGGGTGTGCTGTTGTCAGGGTTCCTACACCATCCTGTCCACCATCAGACGAGGCTGAGGAGAGCAGAGGAAGTGGAAGTATTCTACA
>JAUOBT010034698.1:0-11939 GCA_032362145.1 Hypanus berthalutzae
TTCCAAATCAATCCGGTAGAAAAAAAGTTTGGATTATGAAATTAAATAAAATAAAATTATTTAATTTTATTATAAAATATCTAACCCCACTACCAAAATGAGCTTCTTGGAAAAAAAATGAGAAGAAAAAAAAAACCTCACCATGTAATATAATAATAATAATAATAGCTCAGATCCATACTTTAATAACAGTTCAAAGATTATGAAAATAACTCAGAAAGGGTCCCCATACATTAGAAAATCAGATTTAGAATCAGAAATCGAACAACGAATCTTCTCTAGATCTAGGCATAACATAAGATCAGGTAGTCATTGACCATTAGTGGGCAGGGCGGCCCCCTTCCATTTAAGCAAGATCGCCCTCCTGGCCATAAGAGACATAAAGGCCAATACCAGCAAATTGGATGCTTCAGTATTGTAGCACTATCCTCAACAATACCAAACATGACAGTCAAGGGTTTGGGCTTAAAAGTAACATTGAAAAGTACAGAAAAGGTTTGAAATACATCTTTCCAAAAGTTTTCAAGGCTTGGACATGTCCAAAACATATGAATTATTGTGGCCACTCCATTAGTGCATCTATCACAGTAAGGTGAAATATCTGTGTAGAAACAAGAGAGCTTATCTTTAGACTTATGAACTCAATGTACCACTTTGATAAAGAATAATGAGCACATAATGATGAAGAATTAATCAATTTTAAAATAATCTTCCAGCTCTCTTCAGATATGAAAATCTGTAAATCCTTTTCCCAGTCTCCTTTAATTTTATCTAAAGAAGCCTTTTTCAGTCCCAACAGCAGACTGTAAATGTAAGATATTGAGCCGTTGTCAAAGGGTTTCAGATTAAAAATTGTATCTATTATATTCTTATCTGGACTTGTAGGAAATGTATGTAATTGAAATCTTAAAAAATCTCTAATCTGTAAGTAACGAAAAAAGTGGGTATTGGAAAGGTTAAATTTCATTGAAAGTTGCACAAAAGAAGACAGATTCCCTCCATCAAACAAATCCTGAAATCATTTAATACCCAATCTATCCCATTCTTTAAAAGATAAGTCAATTATAGATGGTTTTAAAAAACAATTAGAAAAGATGGGACTCGAGAGGGACAATCTCAATAACTGTTTTCTAAACTGTAACCAAATCCACAAAGTATGTTTGACCACCACATTGTCAGTTACTTTACTTAAAGATAAAGGAAGCGAGGAAAATCTCTTAACAGTGTTGACTTCCAAAGAGACCCATATCGGACAATTCTCATGGTTAATGCACTATATCCAGAACGTAATATTTCGTATATTAGCTGCCCAATAATATAACCTAAAGTTGGGTAAGGCAAAGCCTCCATCCTGTTTGGTTTTTTGAAGGTGAGTTTTATTTATTCGAGGTTTTTTTTTCTTCCATATATAGGAAGAAAGAATTGAATCCAAAGAGTGAAAAAAAGATTTAGGAATAAAAACAGGCACAGCTTGAAAAAGGTATATAAATTTAGGTAAGATATTCATTTCAATAGAATTAATTTGGCCAATCAGTGATAAAGAGAGAGCTGACCAATTAGAAAGTGTATTTTTATCATAATTCGTTAAAATTAAAAAATTTTCCTTAAATAAATCTTTATCATTCTTAGTAATTGTTACTCCTAAATATGTAAATTGTTTTCTTAAAATTTTAAAAGGAAGGTTAATATCAGTTGGTATTAAATTGTTTATAGGAAACAGTTCACTCTTATATAAATTTAATTTATATCCTGAGAGCACAAATAGTAATGAAGTTGTAACGTTAGATATATAAAGCAATAACTCATCAGCACAGAGCGACACTTTATGAGTAGTACCTCCTTAAAGTACCAGTGATCTCCTTAGACTCTCAAAAAGCAGTTGTTAAGGGCTCTAATCAAAAAGCAGAGGGCTCAAAGGACAACCTTGTCTAGTTCCACACTGGAGTTTAAAGGGTTTAGAACTCTGAAGATCAGTAAGAACCCGAGCAGAGGAAATAAATAAAATAATTTAATCCAATAAATAAAATTAGGTCCAAAATTAAATTTTTCTAAGGATGTGATAAGGTAATTCCATTCAACTCTGTCAAAGGCCTTCTCCGCATCCAAAGACAATCACACATTCTGATATTTCCCTAGATGGAGAATGCATAACATTTAACAAATGCCCTATATTAAAATTGGAATATTAATTTTTAATAAATCCTGTCTGATCATCTGAAACTACAGAAGATATAATATTTTCAAGCCTATGAGATAACACTTTAGATAAAATCTTAGTATCAAAATTGAGTAAAGAGATAGGTCTATACGAAGAGCATTCAGTAGGATTCTTATTCTTTTTGAGAATGAACAAAATGGAAGCTTTGTGAAAAGACCACGGTAATCTTCCTAGCTTGAAAGAATCTGTAAGGGTGGAACATCAGTGTGGTATAAGCAAGGAGGAAGAAGCCTTATAAAACTCTCCTGAGAATCCACCAGGTCCTGGGGATTTCCCAGAATGCAATTCTTGAATAGCCTGAGCAATTTCCTCCTGGGAAATAGGTCGATCCAATTGCCTACGATCATCTATCGCAAGATTAGGAATATTTAATTGATCTAAAAAAATCATTGCAATATTATCATTAACAGAGTCAGAACTATACAATTTGGAATAAAATTCCCTAAAAGTGTCATTAATTTCAAAGTGGTCAGTTGTCAAGTCCACATTAATTTTATGTATTTCCTTAATTTGCCGCTTGGTTATAAATTGCTTCAATTGATTAGCCAGTAGTTTACCAGTTTTATCCCCGTGAATGTAAAATTGACTTCTACCTTTTAAAAGCTGTCTTTTGGTTTCAATATGTCTCTTATATGTTTCAGGATCGGGTACTGAAACATATTTATGGTCCAGTTGTTTTAACTGATTAGCTAATTTGTTTCTCTGTTGTTAACTATTTTAATAATGTTTGCAGTATAAGAAATAATTTGACCCCAGATATATGCTTCAAAAGTATCCTAAATAATAATAGACATCTCTTCCAACGTATTTTCTTCAAACACAAGAGTAATTTGATTCTCCATGAATTTTTTAAAAGTCCTTATCAGCTAACAGAGTTAAATTAAATCGTCAAAATCGACTCATAGGGGTAGGACCAGGAAGATTTAAAGATAAAAGTACAGGAAAGTGGTCAGAAATAGCAATCATATAATCAACGCAACACCGCTCCCAGAGAGAAGTAGGCCCTATCCCCTTCCCCACCCAAAGCCAGAAGTCAGAAGTCAGCGAGCTTACAACTAAAAGGTTCCCTCCTCAAAAAATCCTGTTGGCAGAAACTCCAGTCCTTCAAGGTCAATTATGTCCCTACCAAGACACAACATTAAAAGAAAAATAACTCGGTATTCAAAAATATTAAAGGATCAATTTAAACAAATTCCAAGAAAGATATATTAAAATAAAGCCTCAAAAAGGGATATAATAACAAGTATCAAAAAATATAACAAAAAACAATATATGAGCAGCCAAAATGTAAGTTTATTGAAACCTTATTTCAAATTCATATTAACAGAAGAAAACTTTGATCAAATAAGAAATATAACAGTATTAGACCTCAGCCTTAAGAAATTCTTTTGTGTCTTCAACCGACTTTATTCTTTTTTGCAATCCGTTCTTCAAAACAATACTCAGACGGGCGGGAAAACAAAGAGATAGTTTAAATCCTTTATTGTAAAGTTCCGACATTACTGCTCTATATTTCATATGATCAGCCATAACTTCAGGCGAATAGTCCACCAGAAATCTGACCTTGTAATCATGAAAATCTATCATTCCTTGTCGACGGGTATGGTGAATTAAAAGGTCCTTAATATGAAATTCATGAAAACTTAGAATGACCGACCTAGATCTTGCTGCCGATGACAGTGGCTTCGAACTTGGCGAGTGATATGCTCGATCAAGCTTAGGCTCAGAAGTGAATAAAACAGGAAATAGCTGTATTAGAAAGTTTGCAAAGAACTTCTCAGGGTCAACGCCTTCAATTGATTCTTCAAGACACAGAATTTGCAAATTATTTCTCATTTCTATTTCCTAGATTGATAATCCTTTCCATTAATTTTTCATTGGATAAAAATAACTCTTTGCAGAGTTTAATTGTATCTTCAACATCATCTTCAAGTGTCAACAGCTTTGCAGTATTTTTCTGAATTTGGTTCTTATGTTCAGTTAAAGTTTGTTGGATTGTATCCAATTTGCCATTAAATCGTTTAAACTCATTAGAAAATTCTGATTTTTGCCATTTAGGGAAGTTACTGGTTGAATCAAAAGTGACTGGGGATTCATCTTCTGTTTCCCTTTCTTTTGCAGAAGCCTTTGTTTATTTCCCCAGCCATAGGAGAGCAGTATTAAAGTATTATAATAAGGTTTCAAAAACAACTGGTAGGAGACAATGAAGTAAATAGGGTAGGAGCAATCAAAAACGATGTTACCCCATCAGTTGTCAACAGGGCTCTCTATGATACGTATTTTAATAATAAAATTTACTTTGACAATAACTGCCTTTGCAGCCAGTTGTTTGTGGCATGAACTGAGAAATGAGACCCATTATCCAGTTGTATTACTTGTGAGTTCCCACAACAACTAGTTATTTCTGCAAACCCTTCAGGGTATGGACTTGATCTGCACTCATGCAAAGAATTGCCAGTGAAGGACCTGAATTATGTCCAACTATAGTTCAATCGTTGCTATTGTGGCAGGAGTCGACCTGTCATATTTCCAGATCTGGGCGAGACCTGATTTCAAATAGGCAGCTGGTTTCTCCATGAAGCTCTTCTCTTGACCTGTTGCTGTAAATTTATTTGTGACTGAACTTAATGCAGTGGGTTTCCACCCCTGTACACTGGCTTTCCAGTGACTGATGCTGCCTGCAAACCAGGTGTGGTGTTTGTCTGCTGTTCTATGTATGATGAGAGGGAGGGACTGGGATAGGGGACCTGTAGCTCTCTGCGCAACTCTCCACAGAATGAAAAGCCATTGCATAGTTTGCACAGTAAGTAATTTTTCTCATCTGCAGACCCATTGATGTTGATCAGGCTGAGCCTGTCTCCGTTCCTCCTGTAATCCACTATCAGCTCTTTTGTTTTTGGAACATTGAGGGAGAGGTTGCTACTGTGGCACCACTGTGTCAAGATGTCAACCTCTCACCTGTAGGCTGTCTCATCACCACTAGAAATAAGGCTGATCGACGTTGTGTCATCTGCAAATTTTCATTACATGTGTATAAGTGAAAAATAGGTGAATCTAAATCTGATTTTTCCTGGATGATTTTGCATGGTAGTTGAGCAATCTGCATTTATACAGCCTCTGCGACATGTCTCTGAACTGTGGTGTACCAGTCACCTGTAAAAACTAATGCTTTTCAGCAATGCAGGAGACCAATTCTATCTGGCCTGTGGTCAGGTTGACTCCTGAAATGGTTACATGAGGGTTGACAAGTTGATGATTAAAATAGTTGATAAAATAATTCTAATAATTTAAAAAAAACTCCAGAGTGACCTGTGTTCGGCTGAATCAGCTGAAGGTGGTACTGTGATAACAGCACAAACAAAAGAAAATCTGCAGATGGAAATCCGAGCAACACACAGGAAATGCAGGAGGATCTCAGCAGGCCAGGCAGCATCTATGGAAAAAAGTACAGTCGACATTTCGGGCCAAAACCCTTCGACAGAACTGGAGGAAAAAGCTGAGGAGCAGATTTGAAAGGTGGGGGGAGCGGGGAGGGGGAGAGGGAAATGCCAGGTGATCGGTGAACTTGGAGAGGGAGGGATGATGCAAAAGCTGGGAAGTTGATTGGTGAAAGAGACGGAAGGCCATGGATGAAAGAAGAAGGGGCGTGAAGAACACCAGAGGGAGGTGGGCAAGGAGATACATGAGAGAGCGACAAGGGGATGGGAAATGGTGAAGCGGGGGTAGTGGAGGCATTACTGGAAATTGGAGAGATCGATGTTCATGCCATCAGGTTGGAGGTTTCCCAAGGTGTTGCTCCTCCAACCTAAGTGTGGCCTCATCACGACAGTGGAGGAGGCCATGGATGGACATAATGCAATGGGAATGGGAGGTGGAATTAAAATGGGTGGCCACTGGGAGGTCCTGTTTGTTCTGCCAAATGGAGCATAGGTGCTCAGTGAAGATACTTCCAGTCAATGTCGGATCGCACTGATATACAGGTCACTCTTGGAGCACCCAATACTGTATATGTCCCCAACAGACTCACAGGTGAAGTGTCACCTCACCTTGAAGGACTGTCTGGGGCCCTGAATGGTAGTGAGGGAGGATGTATAGGAGTGGGTGAAGCACTTGTTCTGCTTGAAAGCATAATTGACAAGAGGGAGCTCAGTGGGGAGGGACAAATGGACAAGGGAATCCCGTAGGGTGCGATCCCTGTGGAAAGCAGAAAGTTGGGGGGAGGAAAGATGAGTTTGGTAGTGGAATCCAGTTGGATATAGTGGAAGTTTTGGAGAATTATGTGCTGGATGTGGAAGCTGGTGGGGGGGGGGGTAGGTGAGGACAAGAGGAACCCTATCCCTGGTGGGGTGGTAGGTGAGGACCAGAGGAACCCTATCCCTGGTAGTGTGGTGGGAGGATTGGGTAAGAGCAGACATGCATAAAATGGAAGAGATGTGGTTGAGGGCAGAATTGATGGTTGATGAAGGGAATCCCATTTCTTTGAAATAGTAGGACATCTCCTTTGTTCTAGAATGACAAGCCTCATCCTGACAGCAGATGCAGTGGAGGTGGAGGAGTGAAGAGAAGGGAATGGCATTTTTACAAGTCGAAGGCTGGGAGGCGGTATAGTCCAGGTGGCTGTGAGAGTCCATTGGTTTATAATAGACATTGGTGGATGAGCTGTCTCCGGAGATAGAGACAGTCAGATCGAGAAAAGGAAGGCAGGTGTCAGAGATGGTCCAGGTGAATTTGAGGGCTGGGTGGAAGTTGGAGGCAAAGTGGATGAAATCGATGAGTTCAGCACGGGTACAGGAAGCAGCACCAATACAGTTGTTGATGTAGCGTAGGAAAGTGCGGGACAGTCACCATGTCCTACACCAGTCGTGCACGGACTGCAACATAGACTCTTCCACTTAGCTGACAAACGGGCAGGCATGGCTGGGAGCCATGGGAGTGCCCATGGCAACACCTTTTGTTTGATGGAAGTGGGAGGATCCAAAGCAGAAATTACTTAGATTGAGGATAAGTTCCATGTAGCAATTTAGTCCCACAGCATCACTATTTCACCCTGCATTGGAATGACTGCAAATCGGAGTGGCCCAGTCACAGCTGAACTTGGGACAGAATACCATGTCTCTTCAGACAGCCCAGTCCATGCACAACTGCTTCTTTTGAGATCTGGAGAAGAGTTTGGGTCTTGTGGAAGGTGTGAGTGGCTTGTACTTCCACATGGATCTTCACATTGAAATCCTTTAAATTTGTGTTTGTGTGTGGGGTGTGGGTCAAACACCTTCCTTCCTTTCTAAGCTGAATATCTTTTCTGAGTTTAAGGTGAACTTTTTACCCAGTTTTCCCCTGTGATACAAGTCTGCCCCTTAACTCCCACCAGGCGCAGCATCCATTTACTGCCTCTGCTCTTCATTTCACTGGAAATGAAACTCCTCCACAACAGGAAATCTGGGTCCATAAGTAACAAGCAGTGAAAGCATTTTGTCTGCAAGAGACAGATGGTCAGACTCTCCTTGTAAATGTGCTCTGGCCTGAGTGACACAGATGCCCAATGTTCAGCATCATACTAACTTTCATGCCAGGTCAATGTAGAAGTAAGTTTTGTCACTGTTGTGTAGACAGTTAATTGTCAACAGTTCGTTGTTGGGTTTGATGTCAATCACATAGTTTGCAGAAGCACAGCCCTGTGCACTTTTACACACTTTGTGGGGCATTCATCCACAAGCCCATCGCCTTGACTGATGAAACCCACAGAACATTTGCTGGTGGTTCCCAGCACAGCATGAATAAGCTTGTGTCACATGACCTTTATTTGCATTTCATGTTTCTGTGAACCCAGAGTTGCTGGTAAAGTGCAGGAATTCGGTTTCAATGTTTATCACACGTTGCATCAGGGTGCTGTGTGGACTTTTTGAACAGCACCTCCGTGGTTTAGAGTGTCGTACCAGCTCCTTGGTACCCTTGCAGGTGAGTTTCAAAGCTGACTTAAAAGTCAAATCCGCTTGTGACAAGCTTCAGCTATTTGTGCTAAGCTCTGGTCACTGGAGTAGATCTGTTGTGTTCAGTGCTCACAGTGTGGTGATCTCTACACTGTGAAAACTAAAATCTGTAGCACCCTCTGCAGGATTGCAATAAACCTCCATTTATCTGGCGAGTGTTGGCCTGGAGTTTCAGTCTCCTGTCAGTTTAATACCCTGACCCACTGGCTTCTGTGTTTTCAAGCTCCCAGATTACCTCAATGATGCTGCTTTGTAAATCTCGGCAGAGCCCTCATCATTATCATACAGATACTCCTCATTCGTATCAGCCGTCAGGAATTTAACACTGGTGTTTCTCTGCCTTTTGACAGTAAGACCACAAGACATTGGAGCAGAATTAGGCCATTCAGCCCATTGAGTCTGTTCCACCATTCCATCACGGCTGATCCCGAATCCCACTCAACCCCACAAACCAGCTTTCTTGCCATATCCTTTTCAATGCCCCGACTGATCAGGAAACGATAAACTTCCACCTTAAATATACACACAGACTTGGCCTCCAACACAGTCCATGGCAGAGCATTCCATAGACTTACGGCTGTGACTCAAACAAATTGCTCCTTACCTCTGTTCGAAAGGGTCGCCACTCAATTGTGAGAACGTGCCCTCATGTTGTGGATTCCCCCCTGCATTGGAAACATCCTCTCCACGTCCACCCTATCTGGTCCTTTCAACATTTGGTAGGTTTCAATGAGATCCCCCCGCATACTTCTAAATTCCAGTGAGTACAGGCCCAACCTGCCAAACACTCATGTTAAACCCTTCATCCTCAGAATCATCCTCCTGAACCTCCTCTGATCTCTCTCCAATGACAACACATCCTTTCTGAGATAGCAAGCCCAAAACTGTTGACAATACTCTAAATGCGGCCTGGCTCGTATCTGGCTCAGCATGGTTTCCCTGCTTTTACATTCTATTCCCCTTGAAAGAAATGTCAAAGTTACATTTGCCTTCTTTACCACAGACTCAACCTGTAAATTAACCTTCTGGGATTCTTGCACGAGGACTCCCAAGTCCCTCTGCACCTCTGATGTTTGAACCTTCTCCCCATTGAGATAATAGTCTGTGCTACTGTTCTTTTACCAAAACTGCATTCTCATATGTCCCAACAATGCATTTCATCTGCCATCTTTTTACCCATTCTTCCAGTTTGTCTAAGTCCGACTGGAATCACATCGCTTCTGCAGCACTACCTACCCCTTCACCTATCTTCATATCATCCACAGACTTTGCCACAAGGCCATCAATTCCATTCTAAATCATTGACAAACAATGTGAAAAGCAGCAGTCCCAATACTGGCCCCGGAGGAACGCCACTAGTCACCGGCAGCCAACCAGAAAAGGCCCCCTTTATTCCCATTCGCTGCCTCCTGCCTGTCAGCCATTCCACTATCCACGCCAGTACCTTTCCTGCAACGCCAGAAAATACTATCTTGTTAATCAGCCTCATGTGTGGCACCTTATCAAAGGCCTTCTAAAAATCCAAGTAAATCACATCCACTGCCTCTCCTTTGTCCAGCCTTTTGTTACTTCCTCGAAAATTTGCCAGGAATTATTTCCCTTCACAGAAACCATGCTGTCTTTTGATTTATTTTATCATGAGTCTCCAAGTACCCTGAAACCTCAAACTTAATAATAGATTCCAACATTTTCCCAACAACTGAGGTTAGACTAACTGGACTATAATTTCCTTTCTTTTGCCTTCCTCCCTTCTTAAAGAGTGGAGTGATATTTGCAATTTCCCAGTCTGCAAGCAGGCCAGAATCAAGTGATTCTTGACTGTTCATGTCCAATGCATCCATTATCTCTTAAGCAACCTTTCTCAGGGCTCTGGGATGTAGTCCATCTGGTCCGGGTGACTTATCCACCTGAAGACCTTGAGCTTGCCTCGCACTTATTCCTTTGTAATAGGAATGGCACTCACTCCTGCTCCCTGACACTCATGGACCTCTGGCACATTGCTGCTGTCTTCCACAGTGAAGACAGATGCAAAGCACTCAACGCAGCTGTACAGGTTGACTCTGTGGTTAAGAATGCGTACGGTGTATTGGCCTTCATCAATTGTGGAACTGAATTTAGGAGCCCAGAGGTAATGTTGCAGCTATATAGGACCCTGATCAGACCTCACTTGGAGTACTGTGCTCAGTTCTGGTTGCCTCACTATAGGAAGGCTGTGGAAGCTATAGAAAGGGTGCAGAGGAAATTTACAAGTATGTTGCCTGGATTGGGGAACATGCTTTATGAGAATAGGTTGAGTGAACTTGGCATTTTCTTCTTGGAGTGACGGAGTATGAAAGGTGACCTGATAGAGCTGTACAAGATGATGAGAGGCATTGATCGTGTAGATCGTCAGTGGCTTTTTCCCAGGGCTGAAATGGTTGCCACAAGAGGACACAGGTTTAAGGTGCTGGGCAGTAGGAACAGAGGAGATGTCAGGGGTAAGTTTTTTACTCAGAGTGGTGAGTGAGTAGAATGGTCTGCCAGCAACGGTGGTGCAGGCGGATACGATAGGTTCTTTTAAGAGGCTTTTAGACAGGTACACGGAGCTCAGTAAAATAGATGGCTACAGGTAAGCCGAGTAATTTCTAAGGTAGGGACATGTTCAGCACCATTTTGTGGGCTGAAGAGCCTGTATTGTGCTGTAGGTTTTCTATGTTTCATCCGCTAATCTAGCAAATTCTTGTAATGTGGCAGCAACCTGCTCATCTAAATATGCCTTTACATCATTAGGGATGCAGCTTTTAAATCCCTCAATTAGAACCAACTCTTTCAAATTGTGAAAATCATCATCCACATTTTTAGAAGTGCATCACTTTTCAAAACACAGATTTTTCATTAACAAATTCCACATGTCTGGTTCACAGATTTCTTCAAATTTCTAACTCTTTGTCTATAAGCTTCTGGAACCAATTCATAAGCTTTCAGCTCAGCCTGTTTCACAATGTCATAATTAGCTGCCTGTTCAACGGATAACACAGTATAAGCTTGTTGTACTTTACCTTTAATTACACTTTTTAAGAGAAGAGACTTACTTCTTTTTGGCCACTGTAAATTCTGAGTAACTTTCTCAAAATGCTGGAAGTATTTATCAACCTCAGCCTCATTAAATGAAGGGACTAATTTTACTTCCTGATTGGCCACAAACTTATCACCAAAGTCTAAAGCTAGACCCCTTCGCTGCAATCTCTCTATCTTCTCTAGCTCAAACTCCCTCTCTTTTTCTGCTTCGCTCGCATCAGTCTGCCTCTGTCTTTCTTTTTCCTCAGCCCCTAAGTCTATCAAACAATTTGTTCCAATCGTAACTGGATTTCCTCTCTACTTACAAGAAACCTCTTTAACCCCTCTTCATCAAATTCCTTCTTAGGTATATAGTACTCAGCTATTTTCCACTGGCTTTTGCATAACCTGCTTTATCTCAGTAAGCTTCAGCTCTTTAGCAATTTTTAGCACATCATCCTTTTTGGCTTTCTCTAATGCCTCAGGAGTTGGCAATGCCAAAAATCCCCTAACATCCATTGCTAATGATTTCCACACAAGCAAATCGAAAAGGATTGGGTATTTCCCTTTACCCAGTCAAATCAATAATTAAGCCCCCAAATTTGTTTGATATGTACTGTAATGGTTTAGAAACAATCCAGCAGCAAGAGATTTCACATTGAGTCAGGTTTTAATGCTAAAAGCACTATTTTTATTAG